>JXTB01000098.1:0-13796 GCA_002914805.1 Parasponia andersonii
ATCATTCTTGGTATAGAATTCTTGTGGAGAAGAATTTGTATTCTGTCTAAGGAGACTGAGTTTGAAGAGGAAGCATCTGTGACCCCTCCACGTCTTTCCTGGAATTTTTTTTTTTTTGAAATTCTATTTAGGAGGCAGGATTTTAAGTGGGACCTGTTTGTAAACCCTCCAGACTTTCCTGAGATCTAATTTATACTGAAATTAATAATTTTTTATTAATTAATTTCAGAGATATCAAATAACAATGCTGATATTGTCAATGCCGAGAACATGATTAGTTTTCAATAGCCTGTTGTGGCTCGAGTGCCAAATCCTCTTGTGACTCGAATGTTACTAGCAGCACACCATGGAGAGAAGCCTGAGAAGTTCAATCGGTTGAACTTCAAAATGTGGTAGCAAAAAATGCTATTTTATTTGACCACATTGAACTTTACGAGGTTCTTGACTGAAGAAGCTCTAAAAGTCAGAGAAGATTAGCAAGATTTCCAAGTTCTTGCTGCAGTGGATGCTTGGAAATAATCTAACTACCTATACTGAAACTATGTAATGAATGGTTTGATTAATTCATTATGTAGTGTATATCGTAATAAGAAAACAGCAAAGGAACTATGGGAGTCACTAAACCATAAATATACAACTAAGGATGCTGGTTCCAAGAAATTTATGGTGCTATGCTTCCTCGATTATAAAATGGTCGATTCAAAAACTATAATCAATCAAGTTCAGGAGTTTCAGTTGATTCTTCATGAGATTCAGACAGAGGGGATGATCCTTTGTGAACCCTTCCAATTAGCTACTATTATTGAGAAACTACCCCCTTCATGGAAGGATTTCAAGAGCTACCTAAAACGCAAGCGAAAGACTATGAGCCTTGATAACCTTGTTATAAGGCTCCGCATTGAAGAAGACAACAGACGTGCTGAAAAGACAGGAGCCTCGACTAGTATGCCTGGGGAAAAGGCAAATGTTGTGGAGCATGATCAAAACTCCAAATCTAAGAAGAAGATAGGATCCAAGCTAGGACCTAAAGGTGGAGTGGGCAAGAAGCAAAAATTTCAAGGAAAATGCTTTAACTGTGAAAAGATGGGTCATAGGGCTTCAGATTGCCGACTTCCAAAGAAGAAGAAGAATGAAGTCAATGTGGTGAATGGCATCATAAGGCATAAGTCTATCTGCAGTCATTTCTGAAGTCAACTTTGTTGGGTCCAATCCAAGGGAATGGTGGATTGACACTGGAGCTTCAAGACATGTTTGTATTGACGAGAGCCTGTTCATAACCTTTAAACTGGTAGTGAATGGGGAGAAGCTTTTCATGGGTAATTCAACTACCTCTGAAATATAAGGTCTGGGCAAAGTGGTGCTAAAGATGATCTCTGGGAAGAAACTGACTCTGAACAACGTGATGTATATACCGAATATCCGTAAGAACCTTGTGTCTGGTTCACTTCTAAATTAGCACGGATTCCGTATGGTATTTGAGTCAGATAAATTTGTATTGACCAAAAATGGTCCTTTTGTGGGAAAGGGATATGAATGTGAGGGTATGTTCAAACTAAATGTAATGACTGTAAAGCCCAATATCAATAAAGCTAGTTCTTCTACTTATTTGATTGAATCTTCTACTTTATGGCATGGTAGACTAGGATATATTAATTATGATACTATACGTAGATTAATTAACTTAAATCATATTCCTGATTTCTAAATTGATACAAAACATAAGTGTCAAACTTGTGTTGAGGTAAAATTGACAAGATCATCTTTTCAAATTATTGAAAGAAATACTGAACCCCTTGATTTAATTCACAGTGATATTTGTGATTTAAAATTTGGACAAACAAGGGGAGGAAATAAGTAGATAGTACAAAATATTATTATATGTATTTGCTAAAATCTAAGGACAAAGCAATAGAGAAGTTTATTCTCTATAAAAATGAGGTCGAAAATCAACTTAATAAGAAGATTAAGATGATTAGAAGTGATCGTGAAGGAGAGTATGAACCACCTTTTGGTGAATTCTGTGCACAACACGGAATAATACATGAAGTCACTCTGCCTTATTCACCTCAGTCCAATGGTGTTGCTGAGAGGAAAAATCGTACCTTGAAAGAGATGATGAATGCGTTGCTGTTAAGTTTTGGGTTACCTCAGAATATATGGGGGAAACTATTTTAATAGCTAATTACCTTTTAAATAAGGTATCCCAAAAGAAAGAAGAAAAGACACCTTATGAACTGTGGAAAGGTAAAAAGGCTTCCTACAAATACTTGCGAGTATGGGAATGTCTTACTAAGGTATTGATATCTACACCTAAAAAGGTGAAAATAGGACCAAAGACAATAGATTGCATTTTCATTAGTTATGCACATAATAGTAGTACTTATCTGTTTCTTGTATATGAGTCACAAATCCCAGACATACATAAGAACGCAATAATGGAATCAAGAAATGCATCGTTCTTTGAACATGAATTTCTATATAAATCCAAAGAAGTACCTAGTACATCTAAACGAACTTATGAGGCTATCATTGAGGATAGTCAAGACCAAGAACAAGTCGTTGAAGATGAGTCTAAATGCAGTAAAAGAGCGAGAATTGAAAAATCTTTTCGTCCGGATTTTTTAGTTTACATGTTGGAAAGTGAACCTGAAAGCTTTCAAGAAGCTGCGAGCTCTGTTGAGGGACCTTTATGCAAAGAGGCCATTAAGACTGAAATTGATTCCATCTTGCAAAACCATACATGGGAACTAGTGGATCTTCCTCTAGGATGTAAGCCACTTGATTCGAAATGGATTTTCAAAATGAAATGAAAGTAGATAGAACAATTGACAAATATAAGGCTAGATTGGTTATCAAAGATTATAGGCAAAAAGAAGGCCTAGATTACTTTGATACTTATTCTCCTATGACAAAAATAAATTTCATAAGGATGATACTTGTGATTGCTGCTCTGTGGAATCTTGAAGTACACCAAATGGATGTAAAAACAGCCTTTTTTAATGGAGATCTAGATGAAGAAATCTATGTGGAATAACCTGAAGGTTTTGTTACTCCTGGACAAGAAAAGAAAGTCTGTAAACTGGTCAAGTCTCTATATGGCTTGAAGCAAGCACCAAAGCAATGGCATGAAAAGTTTGACAGAGTAATACTTGCTAATGGTTTTAAAATAAATAAGTGTGACAAATATGTCTATATCAAAAACACTGAAAATGGCTATGCCATTTTGTGTCTTTATGTTGATGACATACTCATTATTGGTATTAATGATAAGATGGTCAAATTTACTAAGAATATACATGAAAGATATAGGTCTAGCATATATAATTTTGAAAATTAAAATTACAAGGACGTCTGATGGACTTATACTCAATCAGTCGCACTATGTGGATAAAATTTTGGAGAAATTCAATAAAGATGATTCTGGAGTGTCTAGAACACCGATAGATATGAGTCAACACCTTTATAAGAATAAAGGTGAGAGTGTTTCCCAAGTAGAATACTCAAGAGTGATTGGTAGTCTGATGTACTTAATGAGTTGCACAAGACCAGATATAGCCTATACAGTCAGTAGACTGAGTAGATTTACGAATAATCCAAATGTTGAGCATTAGAAAAGAATTGTGAAAGTACTTAGATACTTATGATATGCTCATAACTATGGACTATACTATAACAGATATCTTACAGTTTTAGAAGGATACAACGATGCAAACTGGATATTTGATATAAAAGACTCAAAGTCTACTAGTGGGTATATGTTCATACTAGCTAGAGCAGCTGTATCATGGAAATCTTCAAAACAAACGATTATGGCCCGATCCACAATGGAATCTGAGTTTATAGCTCTAGATAAATGTGGTGAAGAGGCTGAATGGCTACGCCATTTCTTAGAAGATTTTCTAGATTGGCCTAAGCCTATATCACCAAGATCTATACATTGCGACAGTCAATCGGCTATTGGAAGGGCACAGAGTAACATGTATAATGGTAAGTCTAGATATATACGTCGTAGACATAATACCATTAGATGACTACTTTTAATGGAAGTTATTTCTATAGACTATGTAAAGTCTAAGGATAACTTGGCGGATCCACTAACTAAAGGGTTAAACAGAGAGTTAGTTGACAAATCATCAAGAGGAATGGGACTAAAGCCTATGAAGTAAAGTCAATATAATAGAAACCCAACCTAGTTGACTGGAGATCTTAAGATCTAGGTTTAAAGGGACAATCTAATTATAAAGAGTTAGTTGGATCACTGTGGGGGTTATTCTCCTGTGAGGGTGTTACCTTCATGTCCATTCCTATGATGAAAACTAGTGATGCTCGTAGGGAATAGGATAAGCAAAGGCTTTTAATGATTCTTATACATCGAGAAATCGAGTGGAGTAGTACATGTTACTCTTAACTAAGAAATCACCTATG
This sequence comes from Parasponia andersonii, assembly GCA_002914805.1. Taxonomy (NCBI): domain Eukaryota; kingdom Viridiplantae; phylum Streptophyta; class Magnoliopsida; order Rosales; family Cannabaceae; genus Trema; species Trema andersonii. Next base: position 4,426 of record JXTB01000098.1, read on the forward strand.
TGAGAGAGAAGTGTGGCCGCTTTAAAGGAGAATTATGAGGGCTTAATTCCTTAGAAACTCTTGCAGAACTAGGCAGAGATATTTAAGGCCAAAATGAACATAACCGTAAGAACTGGATTTGTTAAGAAAGATTCCTGTGTGAAGTATATTATTGTTTATATGAACGACAGAACAGTTCAAAGACGTCGTGTCTACTGATCAGTCAGTAAAGTAAATATACTCTAATGAGGGAAGGTTCATAAGGTAATACCTACCTATCTTATGCAGGTTTCATTCGATGAACACTATCACTTTGTCTAGAGTCTGTAGTCTCTCATTTTACAATTTCCATTCATGTGGGGGATTATTAGAGAAATGGGTTAGAAAAATGGGTTAAACAGATTAAGAAAATAATTTAGGCTTAGCTTGGGCTTGAAAGCCTTAGTGGATTATAAAAACTAAATTTGTTATAAAACTCATTTTCATAAACCATTTTGAAGCTAAAAATTGAGTCGGACTTACATCTTGTTGATGAAAAGTCTTGGTGAATTCTTATTCTTCTCCGTGAGGACATCGATTTCGTAATTCACATGCTTAAAATGGTGTATAGATGAATGAAAAATTATTGCTCAAAAGTGCACCATTGAAATGGAAAATGAAAGGAAAATATTAAAGTCCCATATTAGTGGGAAATGCTTGGTATAAATGGTTTATAAAGAACCTTATTTTGTGATAGTGGTAAAAATAACTACCACAGATGCTCTCTCAGGTGCGCGAAGGGGGGGTACAAATCTTCAGGTTTGGACCTAAATTTGCATGGGCTCGTGTGTACTTGTACCTGCGGACATGAATGCCGGATCGGAAAATTGGACCATAGTAAGCCCAATCTTTTGTTACTGTCCAATTTGCTTCTTAAAACAGATTGCTGTTTCATGAAAAAGTAAATTGCCTACCATTAATGGCCGGCGGTTTTGGGCTAACATAATAGCCAATTTTGGCTTTATGAGAATAATGCCCATTAAGAGCAAGGGTGGTAACTTCTATTTTTTGAACCTATAAAAGGAGTTCTCCTCCTCCTCATTTTATCATCCAGGAACTGAGAAGCCTTCTCTTCTCTCTAGCCTTCTCTCTAGTGCTTTCTTTTCTTGTTGCCTAGAGTTCTTCGGTTTTTGTAGCTATAATTCTTAGAGAATTTAGAAATTTCATACCTAGATCTTTTAGTGTGTAGGAGTTCATTACAATCCAGTTCGTAAGTATGAAGGTGTTAGTGCTTCACCTATTGCTCCTCGTCGGTGTATCCTGGGAGACTGATGCTTGCTAAAGTCCTCAAGCATTCTAGTAGATGGAGCGAATCAGTTTTAAGGATACTGTGACCTACACAGGGCTCGGCAGTAACTAGTGTTTCAGAAGTACTATTAAGATTTTATTAAAGATTGGAGCAAATTTTTAGTAACTTTATATATTTGTCTTAAAGTTTGCTATACACGTTTGTAACCTTATATATTGCGTATTATATTCATTTGTAACCTTATAAATTGCATGTTAATTATTTCCTATATTGATGACACCAAAGCCAATGTTAAAGGATTAGCCGATTCTGGGATTACCAAAGTCCCATGAATTTTGTATGAACCGCAAGAAAATCCACCACCCAATTCGGTTTCTGATGAGACTGAACTAAGTATTCCAGTGGTTGATCTTGAAAACGTCGAAAAAGATTCGATTCGATGTCAAGAGATCGTGAATGAAGTCCGAGTTGCGGCCGAGACATGGGGATTTTTTCAGGTGGTGAATCCTGGTGTTCCTCAAAGTGTTTTGGAGGAAATGGAGGCCGGAGTGAGGAGGTTTTATGAGCAAGAGACTGAGGAGAAGAAAGAGTTCTATATGCGCGATCCGAAGAGAATAGTACGTTACAATACCAATTTTGATCTGTTTCGAGCACCTGCAGCCAATTGGAGGGCCACCATGTATTGTGTAATGACTCCTACTCCACCTAAGCCAAGGGAGTTGCTAGTGGCATGCAGGTAAAAAAAGATGGAAACATGTTTGAAACCTTAATTTGAAGTTATTAATTTTTATTATCTATGGTTGTTATAGGAACTCCGTTTTCTGACCTTTCATGACCCTGGACTTTGCCCAAAATGACACTTCTTATTTTCTATTTATTTGCTTTTCTGGTCTATTTCAAGGCATTAACTTTCTATTTTAAATTACCATATACATGATGCATAACCACCTTGTACTTGTTCTTGGAAAAAAATACTAGAGATGTAGTGTTGTACTCAAATCAGGTAATGAAGCTGGGAATCTCATTGTTTGAGTTGCTATCAGAAGCTCTTGGGCTAAGTAGAAACTACTTGAAAGGCATGAATTGCGCTGAAGGGCTTGCTGTTCTGTGCCATTATTCTCCTGCTGGTCCAGAGCCAGAACTAACTATGGCAACAAGCAAGCACACTGATGGTGACTTCTTCACTGTGCTTCTACTAGACCAAATAATTGGCGGCCTTCAAGTTCTTCATCAGAACCGTTGGATCGATGTTCGCTCCATTCTAGGGGCTTTGGTTATTAACATCGGAGATCTGTTACAGGCAAGTTTTGAGCTCTGCTCCTGCCCTGCATCTTTGTTGTTGTTTGCCATTAATGATGCTTTGTTAAACCTTCGAATTTATTCAAACACATATTGAAGTTTTGGAATATTGATGTCTTCGTTTTATCAGAATCAATATTCGTTTTTATATTTACTCTATAGGTTTGGTTTACATTAACGAAATGCACACACACTAGTATTTCTCAATCAAGTTTCATACTGAAAAACAACAATCAGTTGTAGATAATTGGTGGACTATTTTGTTGGTTTTTCCAGCTTATATCAAATGACAGGTTAAGAAGTGTTGAACAGAGAGTGCTGGCGAATCGCAAAGGTCCTCGAGTATCTGTTGCATGCTTTTTTAGGTCAGATCTTCAGTCATCTTTGAGAACATATGGACCCATCAAGGAGTTGTTAACAGAATATGATCCTCGGAAGTACAGGGAGACTACTATCCAAAACTTCATTGCCCACTACAATTCATGGAAAAGGTTTCACTTTCTCAGGTTTAGAAAAGAAAATTCAAACTGGGTGACAAATGGTATAATCTTTAAAATTTTCTTTCTCATTTCTTCTAAAGCTCAAACTGAACAGTCACGTCTAAGAGATTAAAGTGAAGAGAAAGCATCTTTCTCATTTCTTCTAGGGCTCAAACTGAACAGTCACGTCTAAGAGATCAAAATGAAGAGAAAGCAACATTTAACCACACTATTGCTGGACCTAATGTCTTATGGAACCACCCTTACCTTGGTCTTCAACATCTGCTGATGAATGTGTTTGATTTGGACAACTGTCCTACGAACAATAAAGAAAGCTACAACATATGGGAGATAACTATACTTAAAGAGATCAACACTAAGTAACCCAATAAAAAGATGCCTTCCATCACATTTTGACGCTTTCATTAGATGAAATCACGTAGTGGCTTTACCTAAGCGGCATACACTTCATGGGCTGCCCAAGAACAAATGGCCAATACATAGGCCACTTTGGTTCATTTGCAACACACGGCCAAATTAATACAGTTCCTAATTTGGCATTTGATACAATAAATTAGAAATTTTGTGCTTCCACTGACAAAATATGGATTATAATATTTAAATTCATAGATAAGAAAACGAGCAGATAACTAGCAAGTAGCAACTACATATAAACTTCACTAAAGTATTTATTTAATTTATAAATTAAACAATGAGACAAGATAGTAGGAAAAGGAGTGTTGCCAACACTCTTTTTGATTTCAAATTCAATAACTCCACATGCTTTAAGAGATTTTATATTATAGAAAAAAAGAAAGAGAGCCCACCTTTTGAATGATACTACTAAAAATCCAAGTTAAAGAAATAAAAAGATAATTTGTCAGATTATTATTTCTTCTACAAAATTCTGTGACTGTGATAGGATTAGGTTCTTTTTACTTTGATATGACCACGAACTTATAGCTCGTGTGACAAAATCTCCTCACAGAGGAGCATTGGGTGGCGAATTCAAGCTACACCCTTGCTAACAACTATTCTAACACTAAACCAACCATTATTGAGAAAAAAAAAAACTACTTCAATGTAGAAGTGTTCCGTTGTCATGAATTGGCTTTAATTTCTGCTACTCGTGATGATTAGCGCTCCTACTAAAGAAATAATATGTTCTGCTTGGCTCTTTATAATTTTATTACCACAAAATACTAGTCATAATTTAATCACCGTTATTTTAATTCAATTCAATCACCTTACTAATTATTTAAGTTTTAGAATTTAAATATAATACTCTCGTACAGTCTTTTGGCTCTTATTTCGCACATGGAAAAAGTAAAATAAAATAAAATAGTCTGAGAGACGTATTTGCATTCCATCCCGACACAATTAAATATTATATATATATATATATATATATAAATGTATGTTAATAAATATTCATCTTTCCATTTTAACTATTTATTAAAACATAAACACCAAAAAAAAAAAAAAATGGTACAGACAACCACCGGAGATGGAGACGTTACAACCGAGGCCGAATCCGTTTACGACAGGAAAATCGAACTGAAGGCTTTAGACGACACGAAAACCGGCGTCAAGGGACTGATCGACGCGGGCTTATCCAAGATTCCCCGAATATTCCATCAAGACAAGACCACTGATCTCCGCAAAGCCAGTTCAGCTGAACCATCCAAGTTCAGCATCCCAGTGATCGACCTAGGAGGCATCGAAGGTCAACGCCGCTCCAAGGTGGTTGACCAAGTTCGGCACGCGTGCGAGAACTGGGGGTTCTTTCAGGTGGTCAACCACGGAATCCCGGTCAACGTTTTAGAGAAGACGCTTGACGGAGTGCGTGGGTTTCACGAGCTCGATCCTGAGGCTAAGAAAGAGTGGTACTCGCGCGATTACGCGAGTAAAAAGGTCCTGTACAACACCAACTTCGATCTGTACTCCGGACCGGCCACTAACTGGAGAGATACCTTGACTTTTGTTTCGGCTCCTAATGGTGCTCGCCCTCATGAGTTGCCCCCGGTTTGCAGGTTCTTTACTTTGTGATTATTAAACTTGTTTATTTATTCGGAGTCAAAATAGTTACTAATTTAACTTTGGAACGTATTGATTAGATTAATAGAATAGAGAAATGGTAAAGATATATAAGGACCAAATTATGTGTATGTTCTATTGTTATTTTTCTGTGATTTATTTGACAAGTGTATTAATTATTCTCATACATATAAAAAGAAGAGAATAAATTATTGATCTCTGCTTCGTTACATGTGACTAATGGCCAGTAAAACAGAGAGCAACGGAAATCGAAATGGGTAGAACCCAGATTAATCTGTTGTTTTAGTATAACATAGTTATTTAAGTTTAAATTTAAACGGAATTAAATTAGTAATAATCGTTCCTAAGTAGCTTTAGGGACGAAAAATTACAGTATGAACCAGGATGGAGTGTATCATTGCTTTCAAAATGAACACCTTAACATTACAAGCGAAAAATGCTATGTTAGGATTCTAGATGGGGATCTTTACAATTGCATAGTTCAAATGATTATGGACTAAATTTGCAGGTACATACTAGTGGAATACTCGGACAAAGTGATGGCACTTGGGTCTACTCTGTTCCAATTGATCTCGGAATCGCTTGGCCTAAACTCCAACCACCTCGAAAACATGGGTTGTTCAGAGGGACTTATTTCCTTTGCGCATTACTACCCACCATGCCCTGAACCAGAACTGGCATTAGGGACAAGTGACCACACTGACAGTAGCTTCTTTACTGTGCTCCTCCAAGACCATCTTGGTGGTCTCCAAGTACTACATCAAAATCAATGGGTCGATGTCACGCCTATTCCCGGAGCTCTAGTGATAAATCTTGGAGACTTATTACAGGTAATTTGGTATTTTTGGAGAAATTAGACTTTCGATTATGTCTTCAGATTTTGGGATCGATTGGTAATTTGGTAGTTCATCAAAATCATTTTGTACTGCTGTAGTACTAGGCCATTGTAGCGGTCACCTAAAGTAGGTGACTCTGGTGAATTTGTTAAGTAGATTATGGATTTATCAATAAAAATTCTCTCTTAAATGAGTACAACTTAAGCATTGTTAATAGTCTCATTATAATGCTAAAGCCATATTCTAACAAGATCATGTGTTTCATCTTTTGAGCAGCTAATTTCGAATGACAAGTTCATAAGCGTGACTCATAGAGTGCTGGCCAAAAATGTAGGCCCTAGAATTTCAATAGCAAGTTTTTTCAGAACACATCTTCAACCAGAAAATAGCTCAAGAGTTTACGGGCCTATTAAGGAATTGATATCCGAAGAAAACCCGCCAGTTTTCCGGGAAACAACCGTCAAAGACTTCGTCGCGCATTACTATAAGAAAGGGCTCAATGGAATCTCTGCCTTGGAATATTTCAAGTTATGAAGATTAGCTATGTTTTATGTTTCATAACAAATAACAATATCCTTCAAAGGATGTTTAGCTTTAATTTATCATGTACTCAATTAATCATGTCTATTTATCTCAGTTATATTTTTGGTGTTTATTTTACCCGAATGCTGGTATAGAGATTCTTTCTTTATAATTATAACTTTTTTTTTTCTCATTCTCCTATTTATTGGTTGGACAAAGTTGAATGTTAAGATAATCTGCACAAGCCCAGTTAATGTTAGATATTCAAGTGTCTACATCTTGTGGTAACGTCTCAGTTTTTGTAATTATGGCCACCCAAAGAGTCATTAGTATAAAAATCATTTATGTTTTAAAAGATTGTAATGTGTTGTAACAGACGGACCTATTTGGCACTAAGGTTTGAACAGTGTGTATTTCGAGTTCTGAAGTTCCATCGCTTCCATCACAGAAGGCTGTTGACAAAGCACTCCAGATTTCTTGAGCAGTGGGTAAGCATAAGTAAGGCTTCATAATCTGGACTCATGGGCATTAATAGTCTTCATAATCTGGACTCATGGGCATTAATAGTCATCTCTTCACCATCTAATTTTCGACATACCATGTTTTTGTATCTATCGTCTGACTTTGCAGCTGGTTTTATTTAGCCTCGAATGTAGGAAAATTTCTCCAGCTCGGCAATATGCTTCACTATTAGCGGCGACCATGTAATTTGATTCTACGAGGACAAGCCCTAACGCTTTCTTACTAAACAATATCAGGGAACAAATTTGTCCCAGATGATTCAATATTTCTTCACTTTCTTTTATATGGATTAAGGTTTCAATATACTGCAATCAATCACAAGGACTCGTGAGCAGTGCGGCTCTTGACAAGTAATGGGTTGGATCGGCTCTGATGGCTGACAGGGATCGAGTTTGAAGCTTGAAGTAGAGCGGCTCTAATGGGTAATGGTCGATCGGCAACATGCATGGTAGGGATACGGCAGTCTGGAAAGCGCAATTGGCATTGTTTTGATGGCGAAGACAAAGTATTAATAATGTGGATCGATTACAAAAATGGATTCAGATTCAGCATGGCTTCGGGACTATGGTTTCAATAGCGCACTTGGCGAACTTCAATGTGGTAGCGGCACTCTTCGAAAGCGCGCTTCATTGTGGCAGGGATCTGGGAAAGCATGCTCGTAATCCTCCACTTTTTTTTAAAAAAACAAAAACAAATAATCAGAGGGTCTGGTACAACTTAAAGATAATAGAATGTGATTCTGTTGTTTCTTATCGTAAAAAAATAGAACGAAGTATGGAACGTACCTTCTAAAAATATTGTAAAATTGTTGAGGCAAAAAACAGAATACTTCATTAATTGAATAATCAAAAACATTACAATATTTAAAGTTAAAAAATAACAACCTACTAACAACATGATCCTAAACTTGCTCCACGATTACAAAGCATGAATGGCAAAATAACTAATTCCTAAAAAATAGGAACAAACTTTGACACAATCAACTTAACAAAAAAAAAAAATATACGTGGACATGTTTCAGTCCTGAAGCATTTTCTTAACACTCCTCCTTGCTTTAGGAGCTGCAAACACCAAGTCTTGACCTCAGAAACTCGAACTTGCAAGCAGGCAATGGTTTGGTTAAAATGTCTGCAACTTGATCTTCTGTTTTGCAGTAGACAAGAATCACATCTCCATGTTTCTGTACTTCCCTTAAGAAGAATAACTTGATATTTAAAATGTTTAGTCTTCCCATGAAACACGGGATTATGAGAGATAGCAATAGCAGCTTGGTTGTCAACAAGAATCTCTGTGCTTTCCTTCTGCTCCAGATCAAGATCAAGTAAAATTTTTCTCAGCCATAAAGCTTGATTAACAGTAGCTGTTAAAGCTATAAACTCTACTTCGGCAGTGGATTGGGCTACAGTTTCTTGCTTCTTCGAGCTCCATGAGAAAACACCAGAGCCAAGAGTAAAACAGTAGCCTGAAGTGTTCCTCATATCATCAATGGAACCTCCCCAGTCACTGTCAGAAAAACCAACCAGCTTGAACTCCTTGCTCCTTGTGAACTTAACACCAAAATCACTTGTGCCTTTGACATATCGAATCACTCTTTTGGCAGCCTTGAGATGTAATTCACTTGCACAATGCATGAATCGAGACAAAATACTTACTGCATTCAAAATATCAGGCCTTGTTGCTGTGAGATACATCAAGCAACTAATCAAACTCCTGAAATATCCTTCATCAACTTTGTCAGCACCATCTTCTTTGCACAGCTTCTCTTTTTGATTCATTGGAGTGCTTGATGCCTTGTACTCCTCCATCTGAAACTTCTTCAGTATTTCCTTTGCATACTTTTTCTGGCAGATGAAAACTTCACCTTGCCCTTGCTTGATCTCCATGCCAAGGAAGTAGGACATGAACCCGAGATCTGTCATTTCAAACACCTTCATCATCTCCTGTTTGAAATTTTGTATATGATCTGTATTGTTTCCTGTAACCAGTAGGTCATCAACATACAGTGAAACAATAAGAATGTCAGTACCATTGTGCTTGACATACAAGGTTGTTTCTGATAGACTTTTCACAAATCCCAAGTTCAGCAAATGTTCATCAATTTTGCTATACCAAGATCTTGGAGCTTGTTTTAGACCGTAAAGGGCCTTATTGAGAAGATAGACTTTATCTCCTTCACCTTCCTTCACAAATCCTTGGGACTGCTCAACATAAATTTCTTCCTGTAAGACACCATTTAAAAAAGCTGATTTGACATCCAACTGGAACGCTTTCCAGCCCTTTTGTGCAGCTATTGCAAACAGTAACCTGATTGTGTCCAATCTAGCAACAGGAGCAAAAGTGTCAGAGTAATCAACACCAAAGATTTGGGCATACCCTTTAACCACAAGC
>JXTB01000098.1:24962-47037 GCA_002914805.1 Parasponia andersonii
TAGTTAGAACTCAAAAATTTACTCATTAAGTTAGAGTGGAGGAATGGTGACTTGGTGAGAAGAAATCTTGAATATTTAAATGTTTGACACTTATAAGTAAGTTTTAAAAAAACTAACAAAAATACATTATTTTTAAAATAATTATTTTTCCGTGCCACATTAAGTGATAACTTTTTAAATATTTTACTTACAAAAAACTAAAAAAGTTTTCAGTAACAAAATTTGTTTCTCAATTTTTGGTGACCAAAGTGGTTTCGGGTTTCCAAAAAATCAAATAGTTTCAAATATTTTTTTTTCTAGTTTCTAATAATTTTTGTTTTTTGGTTTTCAGTAATCAAATTAATTTCTTTAGAATCTGCTTATTGGTTATAATAAAATAAATTAGTTTTCGGTAATTAATTAGTTTTCGGTAATTAAATTAATCTTGCAGTTTTCTTTAACTAAAATATTTAGACAAATATCATTTCTAAAATTTTATTCAGAAAAATATTATTTTAAAAAACTATTTAAAACAATATCACTTGTTCTTCAAAATTGATGTTTTTCAGTGGTATAAATAATCAATCAAATTATTTGAGATAACTAATCGAGTTATTTGAAATACTAGTTTGGTTACCTCATATATTTTCACTGATTACCCTAAGTGTCTCGTCAATTTGTAAAATATAGTATTTTTCTCAATATTTTCAAACATATTATGTCTCTATATAAATCTGAGAATTTTCAAATAATTTTAAAAGTCAGGTTTTTCTTTTTTTTTTCTGTGAAAATTTACCATATAAAATCATTTTGCTTCATATATTTTAGGATCAAAACCTAATACTACCGCATTAAAAAAATGACAAAAGTATGGACTAAAAAATAAGTAACAATTTTGTACGATCTTAATATTATTTTTCTCAAAACTTGGCTAAAAAACAGATGACATAGTTGTAAATATGGCCATCTTTCAGAATCACATTTATAAGGCTAAAAAGTGAGTTTATAGGATTGTGAAACTTGTTGGCTTAGTGGGTCAAATCCGACTTCAACTGTATCTTCTGTCCCTTTTATTGTATTTCCCCATCTTTTTTTTTTTTTTTACAATCTTTTAAAATTCTTTTTCATTTTTTTTCACCTATTTTCCCAATTCTTTTCCTCGTTAAACGTACTCCTTCCCCTCCCTTTCTTTTTATTTTTATTTCTCTTTCTCTTTTTTGTGTTCTTTTTCCTTCAATCATTAAGAAAATAGAAAATATCATATGTTTTTCTACTTTCTTTTCATTTATTTATTTTTTCATTTAAATTTTTCTTTACATTTTTCCAAAATTCTCTCTCTCTCTCTCTCTCTCTCTCTCTCTCTCTCTCTCTCTCTCTCTCGTGGTATCTAATTTAGTTTAGAGATTCCTAAAGATATTAGTTTGAAAGCGTGTATGAACGTAGGTATGGCTTACTGATTATTTGTTGAAAGTCATCAATGAGAGTCACAACATGCCCCTTTATTTTTCTTTTTATCTCCCTGATTTTACTTTCTTGTTACCAAAACGGTTTCTGATGACCAAACTGGAAAAAAAAAAAAAAATTATTGGAAACTCTCAAAACCAATTTGATTACATAAAACTTGAAACTAATTATATTATTGGAAACTGGAAATTAAATTAGTTTCTATCAGTATTAAGAAACTAATTTTATTAATTTAATTTCTAAAAACTAGAAATTAACACAAATTAGTTTCTACAAGAAACCAAAAACCAATATGAAACCAACAAAAAAATTAGCAAGAAAATTGGTTTAATGAAACTAATAATAAAATTGGTTACTGAAACCAATAGTTAATTTTTTAAAACTCAAAATTTGGAAACTAATGATATAATTAAGTCTCAAAATCCAATAACTAAATCAATTATTAGAAACTGAAAACAAGCAACTAACAATAACATTTGTAACAAAATGAGGTTTTATGGAACCTGTAATCAAATTAGTTCCTAGAAAGTAATAAAGAAATCGTTTACCAAAAACTATAAATCCACAAAAAATTAGTAATAAAATGGTTTACAAAAGCCAATATCCAAACTGAATTCAACCAGTAAATAGAAACCAATCAGGTTACCAAAGAAATCAGTAACTGGTTTGGTTATTATTAACCTTTATGTTGTCAAAGACTCATTAGGTAACTCAAGACTTCTTATTCTAAAAAACAAATGATAGAAAAAAAAAAAACTAACTATTGGAAATCAATCACCAATATAATAACTAACAACAAAAGTGATTATCAAAATGGTTATTGGTCAGCCAATGTCTAAATTTATTATTACAAACTAGTAACCAAATTAATTTCTACCCACAACAAAAACTACTTTGTTTAGTGGGAAAAAAAATATTCGATTTGGTAGCTAAAAACTATTTACTAATTTTATAATTGGTCACTCTTAAAATTAGTAACCGCAAATAAATGCTTCCTCTATATTAAAAAAAGTAGTAAAGGGGAAAAAGAAAAAAAAAATAGTGAAAAAGGAAACAAGAAAAAAGAGAGGAAAAATGAAAATCGGAGGAGAAGGGTTGGAAGAAAAAACAATTAAGAAAGGGTTGAAAAACGATAAATTAAAAAAAAAATAGAAGAGAAAATAATATGAACAGAAACAATTTAAAATGTGTCATCATTGGCTGAAAAAGCCTCTAAGGGGTTTTTTTGGGGGGAGAGCAGGTTTTTAACACTTCTACATGCAAAAATAAAAAAAATTACAAAAATACAGTAGGCCATATTTTGTTTAAAATTCTCGTAATGCTTTTTTTTTAATAAAAATACCACTTTTAAAAAAATTATAAAAATGCTATTTTTAATATAGTTACTAGTGTCTGAAAATTGAGTACTAGTTACTATTTTATAATATGTTATTTTTCTAAAATTTTTTAAAAAGTGGTATTTTCTAAAAAAATATGGTATCAAATTTAGAAAAAATTGAGTCCACTATATATTTTTAATTATTATCTAAAAACATTGTACAAGCCTAATTTTTACTTTCTTTTTTTTTTTCAGGGCTTTGTACAAAAAAAAGGGGGATCAAAGTTTGAAAAATTGAAAAATCTCGAAATATGGGCCACAGTTTTTGAAAAATTTCGGACTTATTCAGAAAATATCATTTTTAATAGTTTATTTAGAAAAATAATATTTTCAAATGTATTCGAAGTAACCAATCGAGTTATTTGAATTAACTAGACTTGTTATCTCAAGTAATATATTCAATTACCTCAAGTACTTTATCAATTTGTAAAAAGTAGTGTCTTTCTAAATATATATAAACACGATATTTTTTCAAATTAATTTGGATTTTTCAAAAAAAAAATTAAAATCTAAGATTTTTCAATTTTTATTTTTGGAATTTTACTATATAAAATTAAAATTTTCATTTTTTTGTCACATTAATTATCAAATACGTTTTACATGGCAAAATTTACAAAAATATCACAGCATTTTCTGGCCTAAGTATTTAGAAAATAACATAATAAGTCATATGGGATACTAATTATTTTTAGAAACCGTATTTTGTCTTTTTTTTTTTCAAAAGAGAAAGTAAATAAAACTGTCCATAACACATATTTTTCTGATGATTATGAATTATGGACAGCCGCATAAGTGTTTCATTATATATTTTGTTAATCTATAGTAAATTGGTCATATCACGGCATTTTCTCGCCTAAGTATTTAGAAAATAACATAATAAGTCATATGGGATACTAATTATTTTTAGAAAGCGTATTTTGTCACTTTTTTTTTCAAAAGAAAAAGTAGATAAAACTGTCCATAACACATATTTTTCTGATGATTATGAATTATGGATAACCGCATAAGTGTTTCATTATATATTTTGTTAATCTATAGTAAATTGGTCATTCATGTGAAGGAATATTAAATGAGCATATTCTTTATGGAAAGTGTTTCCTTATCTTCGTCACATGTGAGAAATGTCTAATAGGCATATATTAGCGGCAACTTATTTTTTCTCTATACGCTAATAAAATAAAATAAAATAAAATAAGATAAAAAAAGCAAGGCAGATCAAAATGGGGAGAACCCAGATTAACTCTACAAGTTAGATATCCATGCACTTAGATCTAATTCACACTAAAATTTAGATAAAATTGGTTGTGTGGGTATTACAACATAACATATAGTTAAATTAGTAGCAATCCTTACCTAGTATAGAGACAAAAAATTTACATGTGAAAACTTGTATTGTATCCTTCCTCATCAAATTTTAACATTACAAGTTTATAGGCTAAAAGGATTCTCCGTGAGGATCTTAACAAGTGCACATTTCAAATGACTTTGAATTAAATTTGCAGGGACATAATAGTAGAATACTCGGACAAAGTAATGAGACTTGGATCTACTTTGTTCCAATTGATGTCGGAATCGCTTGGCCTAAACCCAAACTACCTCAATGACATAGGTTGTTCAGAAGGACTTGTTTCAGTTGGCCATTACTACCCACCATGCCCTGAACCAGAACTGGCATTAGGGACAAGTGACCACACTGATAGTAGCTTTTTTACTGTGCTCCTCCAAGACCAACTTGGTGGTCTCCAAGCTCTACATCATGATCAATGGGTCGATGTCACGCCTATTCCCGGATCTCTAGTGATAAATCTTGGAGACTTGTTACAGGTGATTTGTTAAATATATCTTGAATTTTTTCAATACACCTTACATCCAAATTAACATAATAGTTGTCTTAAATAGTTTGTGAAACATTAGCATTTTTAATTGAGTAATTAGTGCTAAAACTAATTTCTAACAAAATTTATGTCTGACTTTGTGAGCAGCTGATTTTGAATGACAAGTTCATAAGCGTGACACACAGAGTGCTGGCAAAACATGTAGGCCCAAGAATTTCAATAGCAAGTTTTTTCAGAACACATCTTCAACCAGAAAATAGCTCGAGAGTTTATGGGCCTATTAAGGAGTTGCTCTCGGAAGAAAATCCATCGATTTACAGGGAAACAACCGTCAAAGATTTCATTGCCCATTTTTACAACAAAGGGCTCAACGGTATCTCTCCGTTGGAATATTTCAGGGTATGAAGATTAGCCATGTTGATGGATATTTGAGGTGAATTGGTCTCTTATATATGTTTCATAACACTAATATCCTTATGTGGAGTTTTAGCTCTAATGTCTCAAGTACTCGTGTGTATTGTCTATTATGCCTATGTTAAGTATTGATGATGACCAAAATACGTTTAGATGATTAGGAAGTTTTATACTATTGTTCTTATTATTGTATTTTAAGATTATTATTATTAGCTTTTATTTTGTTTTGAATTATCATAATTTACTTTGATTTTAAACTTCTTTAATAAGTTTCTGAGTTGAATTAGGACTCTTTTTTTGCTATCTATTTGGTCATGTTTTTATCTTGGTTAGACTATGAATGAATGAATAGGGGATGTTAAAGTCCAATATAGTAAAAATTTGAGCCCCTTGACATTTTTAACTAAAGTCAAACACAACTCAACTTTGGTCGAAAAAAAAAATTTTAATTCAAAAAATAAAATTTAAGATAAAAAAAAAACCTAGATTTGATGATGACAATTCATTTATGCCTTGGATTACATAAAAATTCATGAAGGAGGTTAGTATAGAATCTTAAGATGGTTACGTGAGAAGAAGATTTTGATATTTTGATTAGAGTATTAGATAGTGCATTTAGAGGGTTAGTTTTGATAAGATTTATAAATGTGACTTCTATCACTCAGAGGCTATTAGTAAACCTTTTATATATAAAAACTCAAATCATATCCTCTCTATCACTCTCTCTACTTTTTTTCTCTCATGGTATGGAGGGTTTTTTTTTTAATTTTATTTGTTTTATTTAAAACGGGCTCTTCAAAGAATTAATATTAATAAAAGCCAAAAAACTTCAATTACAATATAAGAATAGAGGATTACAATTTTAAATTCCTAAAAAAAAAAAAGATGAAAAATAAATTTTAAATACAACAATAATAAAATTGTGGATTACCATAATTTTTCAAAAGAAGAAGATAATAAGGATCATTATCAAATAATTATCTCTATTTACTACTGAACTACGTTTTTAGCGATATTTTAATTCCAACATCAAATAAAATCCACACCAACCAAAAAAAAAAAAAACTAACTTATTAGCATTACAGATCTAAATCCAAGAAAAAAATTCTCAGATTTAGGATCTAGTAAACAAAGTTAAAAATCCATACAAATCAAAAACTAGGTAGTATTATAAACTGTTATTTCTGGACTTATTATATCAGGACCTAAACCACGAGTTAGTAGCAGAAAGAGAATTTCACAAGTAGAAATTCAAAAGTTGTTTTTGTTTTTTAAATAAAAATTATAAAATAATTTTAATAATACAATTCTCACAGTTTTGTGATCACTATTAGATATAGATTATTAATGAAATTTATTTAAACAAACCAAATATCATCATCAGTAGTCTCAAAATCTAGCACACTAATTGCACAGACTGAGTCCGTGAAACGGGCCCTTAAGTATTTTATTACAAGCCAAGATAAATGAACAGAAATATCTTACGAAATTACCAGTTTCTAACTTGGTAACTAGCTCCTCTCTAAACTGCTCCTGAATCTCTAAAATTATACTGAGTACTATATGAGAGTGGAAAAGTAAGGGATGAGCATTCATATGCTCAACAGGAATTCAATTACCTTTTGGATGGATGCAATTTCTCAAATCTGTATGGTTAATTCCTTTAAATCTATTTATAAATTAAGTTTATAAATTCATGGTATACAGAATAATCACATATTCAAAACCAAAATCAAAATCACATCATTGTACATATCATATATCAACAAGAATATAAATAAGCTCTCATCCTCCCATCACGGCCCTATAATAACTCTGTAGCAGAGGTATTCTGAAATTTATTATACATGGGCAGCACACTGTTATTTTGCCCTATAATTAAAATATGAAAATATGTATAAAATCTACACAATCTAATCCCAGCATAATCCAATTAATTTTCACCAATTTCATAAACCATCGAAAAATCCCGATTTCTTATAAATAAGTTTAGATGTAATTAAAATCTGAAGTAAATATAAAATTCTAGTAATCGAACCTCTACCTCGATATGGTAGTAATACTAGGCTAATGACACTCGAACAATCCCCCCCCCTTGGTCACTCAGGTGTGTAAATGGCAATTTCCAGTTCCCGATAAGTCCACTTGAAAAAGTGACTTTTCAACCAGAACTTCAGATACAGAAACAGAGGTCACTATTAAATTCAGAGCATCAAAAAATGTTAAGTTACATATATACTTTGTCAAAAATGCATCCCAATGAGGGACAATACCGTGGCATGTAAAACAGTGCAATTTTGTGCCACGAAATTCCAATTTTTGTTCCTCAATGAAACATAGTGCTATTTTATATCAAAGTTTAAGTCTCGATCTCACTGAGTCCAAATTCAAAGTCAAAACTCAGTTTCGAGGTCCCTAGCATTAATTAAGCCCCAAAATCTAAGAATTACATAAATACCACCTTTTGAAAATAATTCGAAAAATGTCCTCTTTTTCTAATTACTATTTACCGCACTTACTATTACCCTTTTACTTTTACCAATCATAATTATTCATAATTTTTAACTTTCTTTCATCTCATATATTTACCTCAGGTAAATAAATCATGTAACCAAATTAATTACGTAAATATCACTTTTTATATAGTTGGTAAAAACGGTAAAAATGATAAAAACTTACCTGAGATTAATTTTGACGAGCAATTACTTGAAGCTGGTCGGTGACGACGAGGTGAGACTCTACTTGCCAGAGGTGTCGAAAATGGAGGTCAGACGGCGCTTCAATGGCTGGAAAACCTCACAGGAGGTGGAATTTTTGCGAGGCCGTTGCGGCATCGTCCGACGTCGAAACAATGCGAGACTATTGGTGTTGGCTTCGTCTTTGAAAGCTCTTCGATGCAGGCCCAGGCAGGTGATGGTGGCAGTATGGCGGAGCTCAGACAGAAACTACTCCTTTCCTTCGTTTTCTCCCTTCCAAGCCCCTCTCTTAAAGAATTTGAGAGCTTTTAGGGGTTTATAAGCAAAAACTGGGCACTGTAGCAAATTAATAAAATATTCAAATATTTTATCCCAAAAATTACTTATTTACAAGTTTGCGATTGATACAAAATGTCCATTTTGACCCTTAAAAGTTTCAGATTTTACAGCTTTCTCCCTTAAAGGAATTTCGTCCTAAAATTCGAATATAAAGTTCAAAGCACAACCTCAAGCTGAAATTTAAACAAATGAGGATATTTTTTGTACATATCTGTCCCAAGCTCCCAAGTAGCTTCGTCTTCCTTATGATGTTGCCAGAGAACCTTGACGAGCAGTATCTCTCTATTTCAAAGCACGTTGAGCTCTCTTCCCAGTATTCGAATGGATTGTTCCTCATATGTTACATCTTCTTGTAGTGGTACTTCTACATACTGGATGACATACGATGGATCAGACGCATACATTCTAAGTATCGAGACATGAAAAACATTGTACAATCGGCCCAATTGCGGAGGCAAATCCAAGTGATATGCTACTGGCCCAATTCTAGCAATAATCTCGAATGGTCCAATATATCTTGGAGCCAATTTTCCTTTTAGTCCGAATCTAGTATTCTCACACCTTGGCATAACTTTCAAGAATACTTGATTACCAACTTCGAGCTCTACTTCGCGTCTTTTTGGATCCACATAGTTTTTCTGATGACTCTGTCTAACCTTGAGTCTTTATTGAATCTTGGAAATTTTTTCAGTAGTCTCTTGTATCAATTCTGACCCAAGAATAACACACTCCTCTGCATCAACCCAACATAAGGGCGATCTACATGGTCTCCCATATAATACCTCATATGGAGCCATGCCAAGACTAGCTTGGTAACTGTTGTTGTAAGCAAACTCCACCAATGATAGGTGATCATCCCAACTTCTACCAAAATCCAGTATACAAGAGTGAAACATATCCTCAAGAATCTGAATAGTCCTTTTAGATTGGCCATCTGTTTGAGGATGATGAGTTGCACTGAGATTCAGTTCTGTTCCCAAAGCTCTATGCAGAGCTCTCCAGAACTTAGATATAAATCTTGAGTCTCTGTCAAAAACTATGTTTAATGAAACTCCATGCAATCTAACAATATTATCAATGTAGAGATGACTAAGCATGTTGAGAAAAAAATCAGACTTGATCGGTACAAAATGAGCATTCTTCATCACTCGATCGACAATCACCCAAATTGCGTCGTTCTTTCTTTGAGTTGTTGGCAAACCCATCACAAAGTCTATTGTGATCTTATCTCATATCCAATCTGGTATGGGCAAAGGTTGTAACAGTCCAGCTAATTTCTGGTGTCCTGCCTTGACTTGCTGACAAGTCATGTACTTAGCCACAAAAGTAGTTATATCACACTTCATACCTTTCACCAGTACTGTCTTTTTAGATCATGGTACATTTTTGTGCTACCAGGATATATCGCAAACTTGGACTTATGAGCCTTAGTGAAAATGCTCTCTCAGAGATGAGGATCATTAGCTACAACTAGTTTTCCTCTAAAAAGTACAAATTCTTCTCTATTTATACTCTAACCTTCCAATCGTTCATTATTGTAGAGTTGATTCTAGATCATTCTCAACTCTTGATCTTGCCATTGACTTTGCTGTACAGTTTGTAGAAGTGTTGGTGTAGCTACAACATTATTGAGATAAGCAGCATTGCCAGACTCGAAGTACTACAAATCATGCTCATCAATTGCCACTAAGTTCTTCCATTTCTGAAAAATAAGTGCAGCTAAGATACCATGAGGTTTTCAACTCAAGGCATCAGCTACAATATTAGCTTTTCTAGGATGGTATTGTAGTTCGAAATCATAATCTTTCATGTATTCGACCCATTTACGTTGCCTCAAGTTCAAATCATGGTGAGTAAAAAGATACTTCAAATTCTTGTGATCGGAGAACACATTAAACTTCACACCATACAGATAATATCTCCAAATCTTGAGAGCGAAAATTACCGCTACAAGTTCCAGGTCATGAGTAAGGTAATTCTTCTCGTGTGGCTTCAACTGACGAGAAGCATAGGCCACTACTTTGCCATTCTATATCAAGACACATCCCAAACCAGAACTTGAAGCATCAGTGTACACAACATAAAATTCATTACTGTTAGGAACAGTAAGAATATGTGCTGATGTTAATCTTTTCTTTAGTTCCATAAAGGCTTCTTCATAATTATTATCCCAAGTGAACTTGACATCTTTTCTTGCTAATTTTGTCAAAGGTAAGGCAATTCTCAAGAAATTCTCCACAAAATGACAATAGTATCCCACTAAACTGAGGAAACTTCTAATCTCAGTTATATTTTTCGGTCTTTCCCACTTTAAAAAGGATTCAATCTTAGCAAGATCTACTGAAATACCCTCTTGAGAAATCAATGCCCCAAGAATTTCACTTCTGTCATCCAGAAGTCACATTTAAGTCTCTTGGCATACAATTGATGATCTCTCAAAATTTAAAGTACAACCCTCAAATGTTCAGCATACTCCTCTCTAGTCTTTGAGTATATCAAGATGTTGTCAATGAAGACAACCACAAATCATTCCAGATAAGGTCTAAAAATTCTATTCATAAGATCTATGAAGGCTACAGGAGTATTAGTCAGACCAAACGGCGTAATCAGAAACTCAAAGTGACCATAACGAGTCCTAAATGCGGTCTTCAGTATATCTCGTTCTTGAATCTTCAACTGGTGATAACCCGATCTAAGATCATTTTTGGAAAAGAATTTAGATCCACCCAGTTGATCAAACAACTCATCAATCCTTGGCAACAGATATTTGTTATTTACAGTAAGCTGATTCAATCGTATGTAGTTAACACAGAGTCTGAGCCTACCATCAGCTTTCTTGGCAAATAACATAGGTGCATTCCATGGAGAAGTACTATTCCTGATGAATCTTTTTGACAAAAGATTATCCAACTGACTTCTCGACTTAGTTATTTCTACTGGAGCCATGTGGTAGGCTGGAATAGAAACTGGATGGGATCCAGGAATCAAATCAATACAGAATTCAACCTCTCTATCAGGTGATAGTCCCGAAAAATTCTCTGGAAAAACATTTGGAAACTAGCTAATCACTGATACCCAGGGATGTTGATCGTCAACCCCTACATCACAACTAATGGCAAATAGATTCCTGTAGTATTCAAATTTCTTCCTTCCACCCATACATGCTTTCAAAATAAGACTTGGTCTCAAAAGATTCAATCGAACTTGATAAACAACAAGACATTCATCCTTAAGCAAAAGGGTAACTCTCTTTTTGAAACAACCAATGTTGGCTCGATATTTGAATACCCAGTCTATACCGAGAATCACATCAAATTGGTGCATAGGTAATACAATCAAATCAGCCAATAATTCTTCACCATTAATCACAATCAGACAATCTCGACACATAGTGAAAACATTAGGTATTCCACCCATTAGTATTCCCAAAGTCAAAATAGGATCCAATACAGAACATTCTAATCCCAATAATTGAGCAAATAATAAGGATATAAAAGAATGTATAGCACCAGTATCAAATAAAATATATGCCCAAGAGTGGGAGACGAGAATCATACCATCAATAACACCCTTGTTGGTTGGTTCACGAGCATCCTCAACTCCAATAACAGTGAAGACTTAACCAATAACTTTTTCTTTCCCTTTGTTCCATCTTCCTTGGCCAGGTCAGCTGGTACTAGCTCTTAGACCAGTATTAGTGTATTCGTATCCTCCTTGATTACCAAAAGCTTGCAAGTCTGGAAATTCTAGGTGAAGCCTGAACCCTATGGCTAGTATTGACACTGATATTAGGAACCAAAAGACTGTTGGAAAGGAGAATTGGAAAGGAGAAGAGTTGAAAACCTGAGACTTGTTCTGGGCTGGTCTCATCTGATTGCCCTATAATGGTACAGACGTACTATGGCTTCTTTGTGGCCCACCTTGAGATAAGGCTGGCTTCTGCTGGCAGAATGGACAAGATTTTCTGATAGCTCTGCTGGCTGTAGTGAAAGCATCCGTAAGGTTTAAACCATCCTCTTCCAGAAAAACTACTACTCTAAATACTCTAAAATTGTAATTGGCCTTGGTTTCTCCTATTGGCCTTCCTGTCATTTCCTCTGTTCCTTCATAGTTGACTTATCATCTAGAAAGGTTTCAGCTTTTTATGCTACTGCTACCAAATCAACCAAGTTATCAAAGTGTTGAGTCACGATCTTTTCAAAGATAGCTAGCCTCAGAGTTTCCATGAACTTGACTATCTGAAGGGTAGGGTCAGTTCCCGGTACATAGGCATATTATGCCAATTCCGTGAACCGAATATAGTACTCACTCATAGTCAAGTCACCTTGCTTGAGTCGTTAGTACTCTCTAATCATAGTAGACCTATGACCAGCATTAGTATACTGATCTCTAAATAGTCCTTCAAAGATCTCTAAGCTATCCCAGTCTCCTGTCGTGACAGCTTAATAGTTTCCCACCAGTTGGCAGTTCCATCAAACAACTTATAGACAGTAAAGACCACTCGGAACTCAGTAGATGTCCTGATAGTTATGAAGATCTTTTAACATCTTAGAGCCACTTCTCAGCTGTAATGGGTCTCGTTTACCGTTAAAAGTTGGCGAACTCAAGTTGATGAAATCCTTGAAAAAGCTAGTTTAACAAGCCCTAGGATCTCATTGAGCTCTTAATCCCGATATTTCTTACAAAGCCTCATAAAGATCAGAAAGAGGGTCCAGAATTTCTTATTGTGTTGGAGGAGTATCATTTCTTAGCTCTTGCCTCGGTACTCTTCTCCTCAGAGGCATTTTACTAGTCTGTATAAATATGTCAAAGTGTCAGTGAGATAATGATGCTTTTTTTTAAATAGTTATTTTTTTAATCTTTTGAAAACTAGTTATAATATAATCGAACGGTGTCACATTCTAGGCAGATAAACAAACCTGCTCTGATACTAATCTGTCACGACCCAAACCCTAGGCCAGTGGTAGAAAGGGAATTTTTCAAGTAGAAATTCAAAGGTTGTTTTTGTTTTTTAATAAAAATTATAAAATTATTTAAATAATAAAATTCCCACAGTTTTGTGATCACCATTAGACGTAGATTGTCAATAAAATTTATTTAAATAAACCACGTATTATCATCAATAGTCTCACAATCTAGCACAGTAATTGTACAAACCGAATCCGTGAAATGGGCCCTTCAGTATTTTATTATAAGCCAAGATAAATAAATAGAAATATCTTACAAAGTTATCAGTTTCTAACTTGGTAACTAGCACCTCCCTCAACTACTTCTGAATCTCCAAAATCACACCGAGTAATACCTGAGAGAGGAAAAGTAAGGGGTGAACTTTTATATACTCAATAAGAATTCAATTACCTTTCGGATGGATACAATTTCTCAAACCTGTATGGTTAGTTTATTTAAATCTCTTTATAAATCAAGTTTATAAATTCATGGTATCCAAAATAATCACATATTCAAAACTAAAACCAAAACCAAAACCACATCATTGTACATATCATATATCAATAAGAATATAAATGAGCTCTCATCCTCCCATCATGGCCCTATAATACTTATGTAGCAAAAGTACCCAACATTCTGACACTGCCCGTAAGCATATCAGGAAATACCTAAACAGGAGACTAGGTCTCTCACCTAGCACTATAGCAACTCACCAGTAATCTAAAAATACTGCGATACTATTATAGTACTCAAGTGTATAATCCTATGGTATGTACAACGTGTAATAGTATACAACAACCATGCATCCAATAATCAAATCATACTTTAAAATTCAACTTGGCATTATTCTGAAATTTACTATACATAGGCAACACACTGTTGTTTTGCCCTATAATCAAAATATAAAAGTATGTATAAAATTTACACAGTCCAATCCCAGCATAATCTAATAGTTTTCAGCAATTTCATAAACCATCGTAAAATCACAATTTTTTATAAATAAGTTTTAATGCAATTAAAATCCGAAGAAAATATAAAAGTCAGGTAATCGAATCTCTACCTCGATATGGTAGTAATACTAGGCCAATGACTGTCAAACAATGCCCCCTTAGTCAGTTAGGTGCATAAATGGCAATTTCCAGTTCCCGATAAGTCCACTTAAAAAAGTGACTTTTTAACTGGAACTTCAAACACAGAAATAGAGGTCACTAATCAATTCAGAGCACCCAAAAATGTTAAGTTAGACATATATTTTGTCAAAAACGTATCCCGATGCGAGACAGTACCATGGCATACAAAACGGTACAATTTTGTGCCATGAAATTATAATTTCGTGCACAAAATTCTAATTTTCGTTCATCAATGAAACAGAGTGCTATTGTATATCAAAATTCAAGTCTCAATCTCACTAAGTCCAAATTCGAAGTCAAAATACAGTTTCGAGGCCCTTAGCATTAATTAAGTCCAAAAATTCGAGAATTACATAAATAGCACCTTTTGAAAATAATTAGAAAGATGTCCGATGTTTCTAATTACTATTTACCACACTTATAGTTATCTTTTTTACTTTTACCAACTGTAGTTATTCATGATTTTTAACCTTCTTTTACCTCATATATATACCTCAGGTAAATAAATCATGTAACCAAATTACTTACATAAATATCACTTTTTACATAGTTGGTAAAAATGGTAAATACTTACTCGAGCTTAATTTTGACAAGCAACCACTTGAAACTAGTCAACGACGACGAGATGAGACTCTACTTGCTAGAGGTATCGAAAACAGAGGTCGGACGAAACTTCGGTGGCCGGAAAACTTCACTGGAGGCGGAATCTTTGCAGAACCGTTGTGGCTTCGTCTGACGTCGAAAGGAGGCGAGACTGGTGGCGTTAACTTCGTCTTTGAAAGTCTTTGACAAGGGCCAGTGCATGGGCCTAGGCAGGTGATAGTGGCAGTTCGGCGAAGCTCAGAAAGAAACTACTCATTTATCTCGTTTTCTCCTTTCCAAGCCCCTCTCTTAGAGAATTTGAGAATTTTTAGAGGTTTATAAACAAAAACTGGGTACTATAGTAAATTAATTAAATATTCAGATATTTTTGATATTTTATTCTGAAAATTACTTATTTACAAGTTTGTTATTGGTGAAAAAGTCCATTTTAACCCTTAAAAGTTTCAAATTTTACATATTATAAAAATAAATAAATAAAAAAACAGAAAAACCAATCATCCTAAATGAGACTAAAAAAGAGAAGTAAGAAGGATGAGAGGCCAGAAAAAGAGATCAAAGTACTCTCTTTCTGGCCTCTCGTGATATCGTCTGGCAAGAATTTTTTGAGAAAGAGAAAAGGAGGCTAGAGTTTTTTTTTATATCTAAATTTTGATTTGATTGTAAATTTAAGTTTATTGATTAGACAAAAGTTAACAAAATCTCAAAGCGGCACCGGAAAAGGGATAATGCGGGTATAAACTAAGACGAACAAGAGGAAAGCTAATTTCGAGAAATTATGAAAATGGTGTCAAAAAAAATAAGCTCCAACCTAAAATGACAAGATTAACGATATAAGCTTTTTAGGAAACTACAGAATATTCTAGAGTCATTGTAGAAAGAGTTAATTTCTTTACTTAGTCAAAAACAGAGTCATTACACGGTATATATCTGTAACAGGACCAATACAGAAAACTATCTCTGTTAGAGCCTAACCTCTAACATTTTGACACGTGTCTTGATTTGTTAAGCATTCTAACTAATCTAAAACAACGTGAACTAATTACAACGACAGATTATAACAACTAACCCTCTTTAGCAGTCTCCCCGCAAACTCAGTGTGGATAATGACTCCATTGTGAGTTTGGTCCGAAGCTCATAGAATCTGGTACTAGAAATTGCTTTGGTTAAGATATCTGCAACTTGGTCTGGAGCAGGCAGATGTCGAACTTCTATACTCCCTTGAAGCACTTTTTCTCTAACAAAGTAAAGATCGAGCTCAACGTGCTTAGTCCGAGTATGTTGAACCGGATTTGCTGACAGGAGCACAGTACTAAGATTATCACACCATACAATTGTAGGAGAAGAGCAAGTGTGTTAGTATTAGAACAATTATAGACAAGCAATGAGAGGGAAATCTGATATATTTTATTGAGCATAAAGATCAATTATTTATACAGCTGATGCGTAACTAAATTTGCAGAGAAATCTGCTACAAGAAAGCATAAATATCTACCAGAAAAATAGCATAAAGAACAGGACATAATGTAACTGACTCTTGACTTCTTCAACTGAATATCTGCAGCATCTTTAGTCACATAATTCAACAAAGTGACTTGTAATTCAGATAGTAAAGACTTATCCAAGTCATTTCAGCAACCAAATTAGCTAGACTACGATACTTAGCCTCAGTGCTTGAGCAAGAAATAGTGGCTTTTTTCTTTGACTGCCAGGCAATGATATTAGGACCAAAGTAGACACAATAACCTGATGTTGAACGTCTATCATCAGGGTCAGAAGCCCAATTGGCATCACAAAAGCCAGCTAGTTGTAACCTATCAGATTTCTTCAAGTACAGACCAGAATCCAAAGTACCTGCTAGATACCTGAATTTTCGTTTGACTACAACCCAGTGAGATTCAAGAGGATTCTGCATAAACTGACATACACGGTTTACACTATAGGCTATTTTAGTTCTAGTGATTATAGCATACTGAAGTGCTCCCACTACACTTCGGTATAATTGAGCATCCTTATCAGAGTCACTACCATAACAAGAGAGCTTTTTCCCACTAGTCATAGGAGTATTGATGCCCTTGGCATATTGCATCTTGCTTCTACATAAAAGATCAGTTATGTATTTGATTTGGGACAAATGAATCCCTTCTGTACTATGAGAAACTTGGAAACCCAGAAAATAGCTAAGTTCTTCGAGATCTTTCAAGGCAAAGGCAGTGTTCAAATTGGTCACCTAAGTAGTAAGCTCTTTTATATCGCTTCCTGTAATAAGAATGTCATTTACATAAACGAGCAAACAGGTAGAATGATTAGGAGTGATTCGAATAAAGAGAGATTGATCAGATTTAGAAGACTAAAAACCAAGAGAAATTAAGGCACTGCCCAATCTGTCAAACCATGCTCAAGGAGCCTGCTTCAAACCATATAAGGCATTGTGTAGTTTACAAACTAGATGTGGTGATTGAGCATCTTCAAACCCAGGAAGTCGCTGCATAAAAACTTCATCTTTCAAAATGCCATTTAGAAAGGCATTGTTCACATCAAGTTGTCGAATTGGCCACCCATTAGAAAGAGCTATAGTCAATATGACGCGAATTGTAGTTGGCTTTACTACAGGGCTAAAACTCTTATTGAAGTCAAAACCAGCAACTTGATGGTAGCCCTTGGCCATCGGGATTTTCTTTGACTTTAAAAACCCGTTTGCATCAATAGCTTGTCTATTAGGTGGAAGAGGCACTAAAGACCATATTTTATTCCTCAACAGAACTAAATACTCATCGCGCATAGCTGCTTTCCAATTCTCTTTTTAAAGGGCCTCTATCATTGTGGCAGGTTCTCTAGCAGCCATGTAGACTTTGGGTTTATAAATACCTTATTTGGAACGTGCCTTCATGGAATGAGTGGAAGTGACAGGAATATAAGAGTCAACATTAGAAGCTAAAGAAGACAAGGGAACAACTACAGGACAGATCTCTGGTACAACGGAACTTGGATCACCATCGGTAGTAGAGGTATGATACTGTGGCACAAGAGGAGGAGTGGCAGAGGTGGTGGGAATATCAGCCAAGTAGTCGCAGGTGTTGCTTACTCCTTTGAAGCAAAAGGAAAAGAGGTCTCATCAAAAATCACATCCTTAGAGATTATGATTTTCCCACTAGGATGCAGGCATTTATAACCTTTGTGGTTCAAGCTGTAACCCAAAATGTACATTGAACTGATCTGAATTGTAGCTTGTGGTTGTTTAAAGGCTTGATGTTTGGATAAGAGCAGCCAAAGACTTTCAGAAACTTTTAATCAGTTTTCAGCTTAAAAAGAACTTCAAGAGGAGACTTGCCGTGTAGGAGAAGAGTGGGAAGTCGATTAATCAAATAAACACTGGTTCGAAAGGCTTCATCTCAATACTTTAAGGGTAAGGAGGCATGAGACAACGAAGCAAGACCATTCTCTACAATATGACGGTGCTTTCTTTCAGTGACACTGTTTTGCTGATGTATACCTGAACAAGAGACTTTATGTTGAATCCCTTCTGTTTGGAGAAAATTAGTGAGTACTCGAAACTCACGACCCTGGTCGGACAACAGAGCTGTTGGAGATCACGTGTATATTTTTTATTTAATGTAGATTTGTATTTTGTAATTTGTGTAAATTACGAGATGTAGATTATGATCAAATTAGATTGTATTTTGCCTTAATTAGGATAGGATTTGTTTCTTTTTTGAAATGCTGATTTCCTGTATTTATTGAGGACATCTAAGCCTCTAAAAATATATTTCATATAAAAATATTTTCTTCCAAAAATTCTTCATGGTATCAGAGCCAAATTAGCCTCTTTTGAACTATTTAGAACTCTTTTTTCTCTGTTTTTCGGAACCAAAACAGAGCATTTTTCGTCAGTTTTTATTACTGGTTTAGAACTCTATTTTCTTTTCTGTTTTTTGGAACCAAAACAGAGCATTTTTCGTCAGTCTTCAGTGCTGGTTTAAGAACTATGTTTTTCCTCTATTTTTCGGAACCAAAATAGAGCAAAAACAGAGCATTTCCATCAACCTTCATTACTGCCCTCGTTGTCCAAATCCTTGTCTCAACCATTTTTACTTGAACCATGGCTGAGACACCCAAACCTACCAGATCTTCATCAACTCCAGCCTAATCATCTCATATGATTGTTCATTCCGAAAAGCCCACGTTGCAGATTTCTACTGTCAAATTGAATGGTAAAAATTTTATGGAATAGTTTCAATCGGCCAAGATTACCCTCATGAGCAAAGTGAAATATAAGTATGTATCTGGAAAGACAGTAAAACCAGCGGAAGATGACCCATCCTACAAGACTTGGGAAGCTGAAAACTCCATGGTGATGGCGTGGCTGTGGCATTCTATGGAACCCAAGATAAGTAAAGCTTATCTTCTCTTTCCTACAGCAAAAGATATTTGGGCAGGGGTTCATCAGATATATTCAAAGGAAGGATTTGATTTCCAAATTTTTCAAATCAAAAAAACAGATTCTCAACATAAGGCAGGGAGATTCTGGAGTTACAGAGTACTATAGTACACTCAAATGACTCTTTAATGAATTGGATCTTTATCAAAAAACTGAGATGGAGTGTGCAACCAATATGAAGAAATTGAAGGATTTGCTAGAAAAAAAATGCGTATATCAGTTTCTCCTTGGCCTCAATTCAGAATATGATCGAGTTATTGAAAAGGAACCATTTCCAGACTTAAATGAAGCCTTTGATATTGTACACAGCGAAGAAGGCAACAAGGAATTGATGAGAGGAACCACTGGAAATACCAACAATACTGCTGTTGATAACTCAGCCTTATTTACCTCAAGGCAATTTAATAGAAAGACTAAAGACAAGGATAGGAGATGGTGTGATCACTGCCAGTGCACTCGGGATACATGTTGGAGGCTCCATGAAAGACCTGAAAACTTCAAAGAGATCATTGGGAAAGCTGGAAATCCCAACAAAACTGGACCAAGTCAAAAGATTGGGCAAGCACATCAAACTGAGGCAGTATAGGACCTCAAAATGGGAGATTGTCTCAACAAGAGTGACATAGAAAGACTCCAAAAACTGTTAAAGCAGCTAGACTCCTCGTCAATAGATTCAAACTCAATTCCAGGTTCTTGTTCTCTTGCCTAGATAGGTAAAACTAGTCTTGTGTCTAAAAAATCGTGTTTGCCAAGTACTTGGATTGTATATTCATGTGCATCAGATCATATGACCTATTATTCTGAATTTTTTCACCATTATGTGCCTAATTCTGGGAAATAAAAAATTCGAGTAGTTGATGGAACTTATTCTTCCATAGCTGGTTAGGGAGATATAAAAATTTCTCCATCATTATCTTTGAAGTCTGTCTTACATGTTCTAAAATTATCTTACAATCTGTTATCTATTGGGAAAATTACTAAAGATCTAAACTGTTCAGTTGTATTTACATCGGATGGTTGTTATTTTCAGAACCTTGGTACGGAGAAGATGATTGGGCATGCTAGGCTGAAAGATGGGCTGTACTACCTAGATACTACCTACAAAAATAGACCTCATAGATTTGTCTCTCATACCAACTCATCAGATATCATTTTACTATGGCATTATCGACTTGGCCACCCTCTTTTCTTTGTTCTGAAAAAGTTATTTCCTGAATTATTTAAATACGTCGATCCTAGTTTTTTTTCATTGTGAATCTTGTGTACTTGCAAAACATCATCGTATTTCTTTTCCAATAAAAAACCCTAAATTTTATCTTCATTAAGTCTTATTCATTCTGATGTGTAGGGACCATCACGTGTTGCTAATATTTCTGGTTCTTGTTGGTTTGTTACTTTCATAGATGACTATACTCGATTAACATGAATTTATTTGATAAAATCTAAATCTGAAGTTGCTCCCATTTTCCCATCATTTCATAAATTCATTCAAAATCAATTTCGGACTAAGATTCAAACTATTCGTTCTGATAATGGGAAAAAATATTTCAATCAGGAGTTAGACACATATTTTGAAAAAGAGGGAATTCTCCATCACTCATTCTGCACAAACACACCCCAACAAAACAGAGTTGCTGAAAGGAAAAACTGCGACCTGTTGGAAGTAGCTAGGGCTTTTTGTTCCAAATGAAAGTTCCAAAAAAACTATAGGGGGGAAGCTATTCTCACTACCTCATACGTAATAAACCGAATGCCATCAAGGGTTCTCCAAACACAATTACCTATTCAAAGATTAAAAACCCTCTTTCCAAATTTCCAAGGTATCGGATCCCTACCTCCTAAAGTTTTTAGGTGCAGTGTGTATGTCCATGACCAGAGTCTTATACGAGGAAAGTTAGATCCAAGGGCTATAAACTGTGTATTCTTAGGGTATTCATCTAAAAAAAAAGGGTATAAATGTTACCATCCACCAACCAAGAAAACATATGTATCTATGGATGTTACATTTGTTAAAAGTCAACCATTTTTCGAATTCAATCTTTAGGGGGAGATAAAATCAGCAGCCGAGAATGTAGAGTGGAAGATTGAACATGAAGATACTCCAAATTTTGACCTAAATCAAGCCTCAAATGTGGAAAATTCCAATCAGCCAGAATTAGAATTTGTTCCTACTGTCAATCAACCAGAAAATCAGCAAGAATTAGCATCAGTTCCCACTGTCCCTGCTACTGTTCCTCAAAATCTGTATGAAAATCAAGGTCAAATTTTAAGTCCAAAATCCAAAACTCCATTTTTACAGGTATATTCAAGGAGAAAACAGCCCATACTTCAGCCAGCACCTTTAATTGTGGACTCCGCATCAAGTGATGAAGGTACTAATCTAATTTCTCAAAACTCAGCTGAAAATACTCCCATTAATGATCTTAATCTTCCTATAGCACTTAGAAAAGGGGTTCGTTCATGTACTCTTTATCCTATGTCTAACTTTGTCTCCTTGAAAAATCCCTCCCCCGAGTATCATGTTTTTCTATCTCATATAAAATCACAGGAAATTCCATCATCTATTCATGAGGCACTCAAACTAAAACCTTAGCGGGACGCTATGGCCGAAGAAATGAAGGCTTTAGAAAAAAATCACACATGGCGACTGGTTGATTTGCCACAAGGGAAGAAAGTTGTAGGATACAGGTAGATCTTCACAAATAAATACAAGGCTAATGAGTTGTTAGAGAGGCACAAAGCTAGACTGGTTGCAAAGCGGTACACCCAGACTTATGGAATTGATTATCTTGAAATATTTGCACCAGTTGCAAAAATGAACACTATCAGAGTCCTACTATCAATAGCATCCAACT
>JXTB01000098.1:47542-84722 GCA_002914805.1 Parasponia andersonii
TGGGCAGGATCACTTAGTGATAGAAGATCAACTACAGGATACTGCACATTTGTTGGTAGAAATCTAGTTACATGGAGGAGCAAGAAGCAAGCTGTAGTTGCCAGATCAAGTACAGAGGTAGAGTTTCGAGCTATGGCTCAGGGAGTATGCAAGTTATTGTGGTTAAAAATTATCCTTACTGATTTACGGATAAAGTTTGACCTTTCTATGATGTTATGCTGTGATAACAAAGCAACTATTAACATTGCCCACAACCCTGTTCAACATGATAGAACTAAGCACGTGGAAATCGACAGGGATTTCATTAAAGAGAAATTAGAAACAGGTCTCATATGCACATCCTTTGTACAATCAGATCACCAACTAGCAGATATTCTCACAAAAGGCTTGCAAGGAAGAACGTTCAATCAATTGACAGACAAGCTTGGAATGCAAAATATATTTGCATCCGCTTAAGGGGGAGTGTTGGAGATCATATGTATATTTTTTATTTAATATAGATTTGTATTTTGTAATTAGTGTAAATTATGAGCTGTAGATTATGATCAAATCAGATTGTATTTTGCCTTAATTAGGATATGATTTGTTTCTTTTTTTAGCTGCTGATTTCCTGTATTTATAGAGGACGTTTAAGGCTCTGAAAATATATCTCATATAAAAATATTTTCTTCCAATAGTTCTTCAAGAGCTTTAATCTTGGTACCTAATTGAAGCTCAACATTGCCTTTGACATACTGAAAAGTAAGAAAGACATCTGACTTATTTTTCAGGAGATAAATCCATGTAAATCTGGAACTCGCATCAATTAAACTAATATAATAGCTATATCCACTAGAAGATAACATAGGGAAAGGACCCTATAAATCAGAATGTATTAATTCTAAAGGTGTGTTATACTCAGTGTAGAAGATGGAAAAGGAAATTTATGAGTCTTTCCTAAACAACATGCAACAAAAAATAGAATCTTGATCATTGATTAATGAAATGTTACATTTTGTTAGGACAACCTGTACAATTTTAGCTTAAGGGTGTCCCAATCGTGTATGCCATAAAGAATAGGCATCATGAGTATTATTCCTAGATCTAGTACATTGAATTGTGTTGTTACAAACTAGAGTAGACAAAGAACTAACAGACTGTTTATCAGACTTGAGAGGACATTGAGGTGGATCAAAACCATAGAGACCATCTTTAAGCCTTCCTGCCATGAGAATATGATGAGAAACCTGATCTTTCACAAAACAACAATCAGAATGGAACTCAAAATAGATATGATTATCAGCAGCAAATTTTGAATCATTGAGTAGATTTTTAGTGATTGAAGGAACATATAATAATTGCTTAAGATTGAGTATTCTAGGCTGATATTCTGAAGCAAAATAGGATTGACCAATATGTTTAATGAACACACCTTCACCATTGCCCATGTGTATCTGATCTGGACCTGTGCATTCCATCTTGTGGATGATATTATTAACATCAGGGTAAGATGATTGGTGGCGCTAGAATCAGGATACCAAAGTGGATCTGAGGCAGTGTATGGTGTAGCAATCATAGCTGACATTTGGGATGTATACTGCTGAGACGAGTAACCAGTGAAAGACTCATCAAATCGATGCCAACACTGAGCAACCACATGTCCAAGCTTGCCACACAGTTGATATTGTGGTCGATTGGAGATCCATGATGATCTTCCACCACGATTATGACCTTGACCACCAGAACCACGACCAGGATATCCACCACCTCAATTGTTCTGGAAAGATGTTGTATTAGTATAGCCACGCCCCTGAGAAAAATTTCCATGGGAATACTGTCCAGTTGGATTCGAGCCATGACAACCACCATGAAAACCTCCTCGATTCTGCTTCTTGTGATTTGGATAGGTAGCCAAATTAGCTTATGCTGTATCAGCAACAAGTTCTGTACGACATTTTTCAAAGCGAGCTTCTTGTGCTAAAAGAAGTGATTAAACTTCTTCAACAGAATACTTATCAGTTCTAAAATTGATTTTCATAAAAAAGGTATCATACTCTTTAGGTAAACCATTGAAGATGGCTTCAATATGATCATTTATAGAAATCTTATGTCCAATAGAAGCAAGGCGATCAACATAGTTTTTAATCTTCAAAAGAAATTCATTGAGTGTAGAAGAACCTTTCTTCGTGTTTTGCAAATGAGTCTTAAATTGTGAAATTTTGGCACGAGTTTGAGCTGTGAAATACTGACCTAGAGTACTCTAGATCTGAGCAGCTGTATCACACCCAACCATCCTTGTGAGAATCATTTCAGACATTAAGGATGACAGCCATGAAAGCAATAGTTGATCTTGATGCTCTCACTCATTCAGCTCTGGAGTAACTTTTCCTTGAGCTTGATCTTGCTCGGAGAGAAATCGTGGAGGTGGAGATCGTGATCCATCAAGAAAATGAAAAAGATTATGGCCTTAAACAGCTGTTGTGACCTGCTGATTCAACAGAAAATGATTCTCATCATCAAGTTTAACAAAGATCGAGTGATTGAATGTAACAAGGACGAATCTGGAGGTAGAAGACGAAGACGCTATTGAAAAATTCTCTATGTAAACTTCTCTAAGCTCTGATACTATTTTAGGAAATTAAAGAATATTCTGGAATCATTGTAGAAAGAGTTAATTTCTTTACTTAGTCAAAAACAGAGTCATTACACGGTATATATCTGTAATAGGATCCATACAAAAAACTAACTCCATTAGAGCCTAACCTCTAACATTCTGACACGTGTCTTGATTAGTTAAGTATTCTAACTGATATAAAATAACCAGAACTAATTACAATAACAGATTATAACAACTAACTCTCTTTAGCAAAGCTAAAAAATGACAACCACTAAAGAAGTTAAACAACAGCTTATCAGTTTCAGGAAATGAACGTGAAAATTAACATATCTAGAAACCGACGAAGTTTTAGAAAATATTAATAGTTCCCCCGTCCAATAATCAAATAACGGACTTTAAATATGTAAACCAGAGCGGAATAAATAAACGACGAGAAATGTAAAACGACAGAACAAGAAAACGACGTTGATCACATAAATTGTAAACGACGACAAAAATATCATAAAATGACATATACGTAGGAAACTGACAATGTTGCTGGGGAAATGACAACAAGTGGAAAGCGAAAAAAACATCTTGAGTTGCGTCAAAGACGACATGTTGACAAAAATAAAACATGGGGCTAATTTCACTTTTGGTCTTCCACTCTTTGTTCAATCCTAATTCGTCCAGGAATTTGAATTGTGTCCTCCAAATTATGTCTTTGTGAACGATAAAACCACAAGCAACTCAAAAAATGAGACAGCGAAAA
Source organism: Parasponia andersonii (assembly GCA_002914805.1). Classification (NCBI taxonomy): domain Eukaryota; kingdom Viridiplantae; phylum Streptophyta; class Magnoliopsida; order Rosales; family Cannabaceae; genus Trema; species Trema andersonii. The sequence continues at coordinate 50,890 of JXTB01000098.1, forward strand.
ATACATTAGAAAACTATATCACAAACACAGGTGAACATGAAACTAACGAAATTATTAGTGACTTATGTATACATACACTCACATACTCTCGCTATTTCTTTATCCTAAATCATAAACAAAGAAGTTTTGGTCAAAAGAGCAAACAATAATAAATAAACGGTAGATATGATAGAAAAGGAGCACCGAAATAATAAACAGAGCATTCTAGACTACACACGTATCTTTATCATAGTTAGGTATGCAGACAATAGGGGTGGTTGAGGTTTAATTACCTTGTCCTTCTCTTAAGCTTCCCATTGAAAAAAAAAGGCTAATTTCCTTGATATTTCGATTAATATTCTGTTTTGATACAACAAACTCAGGTGAAGGTGGGACAGGGTATGAGTATGACCGGGAAAATGATTTAAAGGTGTTCGATGAGTCGAAAACAAGCGTAAAAGGACTCGTAGAATCTGGGGTGTCGAAAATCCCAAGGATTTTCATCCATGACCGAAGTAAACTCGATGAGAGATTAGTTTCTGGAGGCTCAAAGTTCTCTGTTCCAATCATAAACTTAGAAGGCATCGATAAGAGTGCAACTACACGAAACCAAAGTGTTGAAAAAGTTAGAGACGCATCCGAGAACTGGGGTTTCTTTCAAGTGGTCAAACATGGAATTTCGTCCAACATTTTGGATGAAATGATTGATGGAGTTGGTAGATTTCATGATCAAGACCCTGAAGTTAGGAAGAAATTTTATGCAAGGGAAGAATCAGGTAAGCTAATGTATAACACCAATTTCGATTTATATCAATCATCAGCAGCTAACTTGAGGGACACTATTTTCTGTTCTATGGCTCCCAATCCTCCGAATCCTGTAGATTTGCCTCAAGTTTGCAGGTACTTCGTTTATCTTTTGTATATGTACAAATGTATCTTTATATTTATATAATATCTAGGGGCAAATCCAGTAGGTATCTATAGCTATCCAGTAGATTATATTTATATAAGGGCTATAATAAATTGAATAGTTAGACTCTTTATCTTTTTTACTGTGAAATCATGTGCAAAATGAATAAGTTAGCTTACTGCTCATATTTCAATTTTATTTGGTTAAAAAAAAATAGATATAAATAAATGAAAAAAGAAAACAAAAAAACTATCCAATTGGGATCTTTTATATATATATATATATATATATATATATATATATGCATATTAATCTCTTTCTAGACAATAAGTTGATTAAGTTTTGCAGAGATATAATGTTGGAATACTCGAACAAGGTAAGAAGATTGGGCCTTACTCTATTCAAATTGCTATCAGAACCTCTTGGGCTCAGTCGAAACCACTTGACAGATATGGGTTGTGGGGAGGAACTTTTTCTTGTGGACCATTACTACCCAGCTTGTCCTGAGCCAGACTTGAGAAAATGATAGGACTATTTGGGGTTCTTTTCTTAGTTTTAAGACTAGATTTATATAATACCTTTTTTAAGACCAAAACTTAAAGATGAGGTGGAGAGAGAAAGAAAATGGTTTCCAAATTTATCCTTGGTTAAAAGTGAATTAGTAGATGGGCATTAAAAGATCTTCTCCTTCTCTTTCTTTCTTTTTCTCTCCTTTTTTTGTATTTTCGTTCTCTTTTTTTTCCTTCTTCTTCTTTTTCTTTGGTTCTCTCTTCGAAAATCGCATAATTGGTTTCCATTTATAGAGGACTATTGTTCAAAATTGGGGTTTATGGTTGATATTGGGTAAGTAATATTTAAAAGATGGCCATAATATTGATTCATGCATTATTATACAAAAAATTCTATATTTTCATATATTCATCATCTTTTTAATATTTTGTAGATCAAGTTGTGACATCATAGGTCCAGATTAATTGGGCCTTAGATCAAGAATAACTTGACCTCAGGTCAAGATCATTTTAACCTTTGGTCAAAATTATATTGTTTTGAAGAAGTAGGTCAAAATGATTTTAATGTATGGTCAAAACTAACCTGACCTTAGGTCAACTTTTTCTTGATCTTTGGTCAATATCATATTAAATCAACTGGTGAGAACTCCGTCAATCAAAAGTATTCGTGTTGTGGCAATTCAGAAAACACAAGACGATTAATGAATCTATAGACCACCCTATAAGAATGAGACAAAAGAATCTTGACTTGGGGTCAAGAAACTCTTGTCTTAGAGGCAAGAACTTATTGACTTGAGGTCAAAATATTCTTGACCAAAGATCAGAAAAATATTGACGAAAAAAGTGTTTGACTTAGAGTTAACAACATTTTCAATAAGGATTGTAAAGTGTTATATGAAATTTAGTCACGATATTATATGTAATGTGTTTTAAAATTTAGAAATTGAAACTTATTTAACCAATGCCAGAATTTTCTTATCTGGGATCAAAAATTTGTTATATTTTATTTTCCAATTCATTAATTAAGTAAAAAATGTATTGACTTTGTGCCAATAATTTATCTATTTTAATTATTTGAAAAAAAAAAAAAGAAATGATATGTATCAAAGAATAAATAGCGTCTGACAAAGAGATTGATAGAAGAACTGTTGTTAGCATTGACAAAGCGTTTACAAAAGAATCACAGAGAATTAAGTAGAAAATATTTTCAGCTAGAGGAGCAATATTGGGAGAGATATTTGGAAAGATTCTGCATCAAGTATAATCGGATTGGATTTGAGCTCGTGAATCCAAATCTGATATTGATGAGGTAAATCTTCTAATAAGTGACCTAAAAGTTATTTTTATTTTCTATCTTTTTATATTTTTTTAAATCTAATTTTGGTCCTCTAATTTTATTTTATTTTTAATTCAAAATGATATGGTTATTGATAAGTGAAGTTTGAGCGTGCTTGTATAATTTCTTTTTTTTGAACGGGGGAAGTGCTCGCATATTTTCATAAGTTCAGCGTTGAGTACTTTTAGTTAAGGGCAAGTTTATCTTTTACATTATAAATTTTCTCAAAATTCTCGAATGCAGAGAAGAGAAATACATACGTTAAAACTTCAAATCCTTTTGAGAGAAGGTCGAACGATGAATCCCTTAATTAAAATAATTAAACGTATGAGATCTCCTCTTCAAATCAAAAACTTTATCGAATCAATAAAATGAAAGAAAAAATTGAGACCTAACGAAAGAAGTAAACCTCAAGAAAAAGAAAAGAAATTTATCTGAAAAATTTTATAACGAAAACGAGAGTTGTTCGAGGAAAAACTATCCACTAGCTCCCTAAATCTTAGTTAAACTTGAAAATTTCTTGTATAAAAAAAGAATATAATTGTAAAGGTTGTTCTTTTTTTAAAAAAATAATTTTCGTCAAAAAAGTGAAAATTTGTTTACGTCAATTTATCATTTTGTTGAAGTGTCATGTAAAATCAAAGATAGAACTACATTGACATAATGTCATTGTTTTTGTGTATAATTATGTGATTTCATCTACATCTAAAGCTTGTAAAATCTACATTTTTAGAACTCATGCCAACGAATATCGGTCTTTGCGAAAGACTTATCACTATATTATACAAAAGAACTGACTCCAGTTGATGCTATTTTGAATGAGTCGAAGAGGTACGTTGGCCCTGAAATCTCCAATTTATACAGTTAGATCATGCACTGATCTTGGTTCAAGATTACACTATTGGCTCATTCTGCCATTGGTGTTTGGTGAATTGTTTTTAAATGTTTTTTTTTTTTCTTGATTTCGTCCTTAATCATGTGTCGATGATGAAGTTGCATGATTTAACTAGATTTATTTTAAGAGTGGATGATGAGCTTAATATTGATATGATATTTCCCACTTAAATTACTCATTACATTGGAAGTACTAGGAAACAAATAAATCGATTATTCATCAAAGTTTATTGATTTGCGTTTTTCAATTTTCTTTGCCTACTACAATGATAAAGTTCTAATCTAGACTTTGAAGCTTGTAAACGCTGGAATAATTTCATGAAAACAATAATCTACATATGTTATCAATATTCTTACTTGTGTTTCTTTTTTAAGAATAATTACTTCATGATTTGTATATACATATATGCTAATTTCTTTTGTGCTTGGCAATGTACTAATATTCAAGCCAAACAAAAAAAAAAAAAAAGAGAAACTTCTGTAATATATTACTATCTGAAGATTAGAGGTGATGACTAGCACATAAGTCGATAGAGAGATAACATGGATAGTATCACTTTTATACGTTATATTTTGATACTTTACAAATTTATATTCTTATATTAATTTAGAGCAATTAATTTACTAAGATGTAAACTTATTCTTAGATTAGTTTTTATACAATTTATTTTTAATTTTTTAAACGGTATCTTGGTATATAAATTTGTGTCAGTGTATAAATTTATAACTTATTTCAAATCTAAGAGTTAATATTGATAATAACTAATAAAATATAAAGTATAATTTAAATAAAAATACAAAATATAAAAATGATAATATCATTTATACAAAACAGTTTTTTTTTTGACATGGTCGAGAGTAATTATAAGATCACAGTTACTTGTTAAAAATTAATGAAAGTACATCTATTATTATTGGTTCTCAATCTAATATGTAATTTTTTACCTATTTATATGTATTTTTTTTTAACGACTTGACCATTATTTAATAGTTGTAATTTAAATAGTTAAAAATAATAATTAAAAAAATTTATTATTTAATTTTTTTCTCTATCTTTTATTCTAAAACAAATGTACATAGTAAATTTTAATCCATCAATAAGCTAGAGGTACACGTCTTCTATTATTGTTTTCTATTTCCTCGAACTCTCCGATCTTATCACTTTCTGGTTGAGTTTACCGACTTTCCTAAGTTTAGTTTTCCTTTTGTCTTTTTTAATCTAACTGTACATCTTTCTTCAGTAATTTTATTTGGGATTGGTACGAGCTCTGTTCTAAAGAACCACTTTCTTCTTGATCGGTATTTTTCTTCATCTTCCAAACCAGAATAATACAGGCTTGTTTTCCTTCTCTCTTTGTGATTTTTTATTTATTGTTATATCAATTATTTTAAAACAATAGTTCTAATATATAATGAATTGAGGTTATGATAAATTGCCAATAAGATCTATGGCTTTTTTATTTATTCTGTAGATATGAGTGATAGATGTGATTATATGGTTAGAATTTCTATTAATGAATTTTTACTAAATGGTAACTTGGCATCGATGCTCTTTTTTTTTTTCCCTTTTAAAGTATTATTGTGATCGACTTCAGTAAAAAATACGGTTCAGCAATAATGCTACAGTGCCATGGGTTTGGCTTTTATAGGTGAAATCAATTTTGCTCCACTAAACTACTTTTCGGTGTAAGGGAAGTTATAAATGTTAAAAACATTTGTGCTTTGGTGCGCATTCATACTAGATATTTTCGTTCATATAAAATTTGATTGAATTCAAAAAATGCAATTGCAAAGAACTGTATAATCATCTTAGAGATTCTGAAATCAAAATGAATAATCTTACCCGTAGTTCTAGGCTGAGCATCAAACTTTGGAGAGAGTTTCTTGAACTGTCATTTCTTAGCCCAACTAAGCATTAAGAGGAATAAGAAGAATATCTACGTCTTGCTTGCTATGAATTTTCTGGGTCACTTCCAATTTCTGGAATTATTTATTGGTTTAGTCATGTTTCCACTGTTGGGTGGCCTACGATTGAAAGTGTGTTCCAAATGGATCGTGAAAGCAAGTTCTGTCTTTAGACTTATTTTGCCATTTGCATTTTGTGTCTCTGTCTCAAAATTTTGTTTTGTCATGATGATCGTTTTGGCAGCTTCTGCCTCGTTGATATTATGATTTCAGGACTGTTATTTATATGTTTGTGCTTTGTTAATTGTAAAAAGAAAAAAAAATAGAAAAAGAAAAGGGCTTGCTCCTATAAAATAATCAAATTACCCAATCCATAAATATTTAAATATAAGACCTTCGAGTGACTAAAGAAAATGATCAAATTAGTTAGAAGAAAATGAATATAAATTAGGATTATATATAATATTGTCCTCTATTCAATACATTAAGTGAAAGAAATTTTTTATAATTTCGTTTTAAGAAGATTAAGATTTATGGGTTGTCCATCAACGAGTAATTTGGATCAATTTTTGTCTATGCCTATTATAGTGTTATAATTACTTTCAATAGAAATAGTTAGTAGGTTCTGTGAGAAGTTCAGGATTAAGTTCATTAGATTGCGTCTCGATATTGGATTAATATTTGTTGTGGAGGCATGTTTACACTACTATTTGTAACTCTTTCATACATGTAAGATTCTTAAGACTTTAATAGAATTCTTGAACTACAATTTTTTCTCTGTTTGTGTTTTCATAATGCAGTAAGTTGTGTATGCAGGGCCAGTGATGGTGACTTCAACAAACCATTTCAGAAAGCTTAGACCACTATCCATACGGAGGTATATTGATTCCAATAAACACATATCAATTTCTCTATCTCAAAGGCCTAAATACTTATAAGACACATGTCTTGTGTATAATTGCAAACCTATCTCAATGGACACACATGTATATTATTCATATTGGCAAGCATAAGGATTGTCTATTTTGTCCGTATTTTTTTTTTTAACCGGATGCTGTACTGAACAACTTAAGAGTTTGCGATAGCAGTATGTGATAGAGAAGCTCTGGTCAATGCTATTTCTATTGATTGAAATTCAGAATAAACTATTGTTTGCATATACATATTTGTATAGGTATTTAACTATGTCCCAATAATATATAAGCATAAAGCACATTAAAGTAATTTGATAGAAATATAACTCTTGTTCGTTTTGTATTCTATGCTGATGCTTTGGTATATGTAGTTGTTGACCATTTTTTTTTTCCTTTTCACTCATTCTGTGCTATTATTTTTTAACTAAAGTCTAAATATATTTCAATTTATCATATATTATAGTTTTTTCAACGAGAGTGAGGAAATATGACTGCAAAAGATAATAAGCAGAAGGATACCAAAAATACAAATGATACTAGAAATAATAATAGTCTCTTAAACACGTCTGGAAATGAAGTTAAGAATAATGAAAGAAAAAGATAGCAAAGAAAACGGCGAGAAAGAGAACTATATCGACAAAAGAAACAGAGTATGAATGAAACACAAAAAGAACAAGTAAGAAAACGACATACTGAGTATGTTGCAAGAAGAAAATTTTGTTTGATAATAGAAAAAAAATTCATATGCGTCATGATCAATTATCTGTTAAAAAAATGAAAAAGATTATAGAGAATGATTGTCAGATTTTAAATAATGATAGTGAACTTGTAGAAATTTGTAAGTATCTTAACGATAGATCAATTAAAGATTCAAAAATATCTATATTGGACTATATTACTTTTCTGCAAGGTAATATATTCTACAGTCTTCATTACTCAATGTGACTTCATTAATTTTTTTTTTTTTTAACTATTAACAATTATGTATTACTATAAGTGCTTGTTCTGAACTATTATGTAAAACTGTCTATGTAGGAATTGGACGTGAGCTATTGGGATCACAATCCATGAATGTCATAAGAAATTTAAGTACTGGTGGTATTTTCGGTGGTACTTTTGAAGTTGGTAAGTCAATATTATTATATACTTCTATATAAAAATGTATGGAGATTGATAATTATTTTGTATGTAGGTGAGACATTATGAAATATAAAAGCAAATTTATTGTTGAAAAAAGTCAAGCGGGTGAGTATTTGTTAATGTCTTTTTATGTATCGTATATATAGAAATATATTTCTGATGGTTTTAATTTTTTTTTTACAGGTATCACACAAAAGAGACGCAAAAATACAACTAATATATTAGAAGATATAGTACAAGAACCCGATACATTACAAAAACTGACAATATATAAATATTGTAATGCTAGGAGATTTTCTCATGAAACAAGAAGATTTTGTTGCTCTAATGGAGAAATATATCTAAAAAAAAATGATGCTCTAAAAGAATTATACGATTTATATACTTCTACGTCAAGTGAAGCCGTGGAATTTAAAAATTATATTCGAACTTATAATAATAATTTTGTTTTTACCTCATTTGGTGTTAAATATGATAAAAATTTATGTCAGAATACGAAAGGTATATATAAATTTCGAGTTCAAGAGCAAGTTCATCATTATATAAATGAATTTCTTTCTTCGTCCATCAAATTTGTATGTCTACTTTTATGATACAGAATATGAAATAGAAAATCAATTAAATATATCTCCTAAGTTGAATGCAGATATTATACGTCTAATAATTGATATTTTAGAAGTCAATCTTTATTGTGCTTTTTTTTTGCTATCTCAAAGATATACTGAGTTTGGATGATTATAAAATTTGTATTAAATCTGATCCTAAATTAGATTAAAGAGTATACAATTGTCCTATGACTTCAGAAGTTATTGCAATATGGTTAGACAATGATTATACTCCAGAACATACAAATCGTGATATAATTATTTATTTACATTTTAGATTTCATCGAATACAATACTATTTTGATTGTTACGATCCTTTATTATTTTCTCATAGAGATATTGGTTGGCATCAGGGTATATTAAAGATTAACAAAAAGAAAGGATCACAATTTTGTGAAACTAAATTTGCAATTAATCTATAAAATATAAACTCAACTATGGAACTAATATGGAAAATGAAATTAAAGGTAAGTATAATATTTAATATCTATAAACTATACCGTATTTCCAAATTACATAATAATCTAATGTTCTCATTTGTTTTCTTTTTAGTCTCAAAGGCTAAGAAGAAGAATATGGTTTCTTCTCATCAATATTATTGTTATAAGTTACAAATTAGATCTACAAATAAATCTTTTTTATTATATTTTGGTCGACTTCTTCAACAATATATTGTAAATATGTATATAAAAATCGAAACTCAAAAATTAGATTATATTCAAAACAAACAAGACGAAATTCGAGCAGATTTATATCAAGGAAATATTGATAGCATTGAACTTAGAGAAAATCGAGGTTCAAAGATAGGAAAAAGAATTATCTTACTAGCTAATTTTATAGGTAGTCCTAGAAATATGTGTAAAAGATATATGGATGTTATAAAATTAGTACAGCAATTTGGAAAACCAATATCTTTTTAACCATGATGTGCAATCGTAACTAGTACGAGATTAAACAAGAATTGCAACCATATGAAAATGTTCAAAATAGACCTAATTTAGTTACGTCCATATTTAGAGCAAAACTAGAAGAATTAAAATATGAATTATTCGAAAAAGAAATATTTGATCTTGTAGTATCATATGTATTTGTTATTAAATGTTAAAAACGAGATCTTCCACATGCTCATTTTTTTATTATCTTAAAATCCAGTTCAAAGAATATTAACTCAGAGAATTTTGATAGAATTGCATCAGTTGAATTACCAGATACAAATAAAAATACATATTTATATTCAGTTATTATTAAACACATGATGTATGGTCCTTGCACTAAGTTAAAGCCAAATAATATTTGTATGAAAAATAGTACATGCAAAAATCATTATCTTGAATCATATTTTTCAAAAACATATTTAGGAAACAATGAGTGTCCAAAATATATAAGAAGAGATATAATGGCCAGGAAGTTAAAGTCAGGGGACATTATTTAAATAACCTTATAACTCTTACTTACTAATAAAATTTGATTGTCGTATGAATGTAGAAATACGCTCTAATATTAAAGTTGTGAAGTATTTATATAAATATATATATATATAAAGGACATGATAGAATTACGATTTGCATTGATTCAAATGATAATAAAATTAATATCGATTAAATTAAAAATTTCCAGCAAGTAAGATGGGTGTCTGTATCAGAAGCTACATGGAGAATTTATAATTTTCTTTTAAATAATATTTATCCTAATGTTATTATGTTACAATTACATCTTGAACATAAGTAGCTTATTATATTCAGAAAATCTTAAGACCTTACAAAAGCTATAAACGTACAATGATTTCACTTTGCGACCTATGTTAACAAATATTTTCATAAGAATAAAATCAATGAAAAAGTAAGAACTTTACTATACAAACAATTTCCTAAGCATTTTGTTTGGAATAATAGAGATAAGTTTTAGTCTGAAAAGAGTAAAGGTAATGTTATTGGAAGAATAGTTACAGCTAATCTAATCCAATAAAAAGGTAATGTTATTGGAAGAATAGTTACAGCTAATCCAATAAAAGGAGAGAGATATTATTTATAATTATTATTAAATTACATTAAAGGTGCAATATCTTTTGAAGACTTGAAAAATATGAACAATGTTTTAACTTCATCTTTTTGTGAATATGCTCTTCTACATGGCTTATTAAGAGCATATAATTATTTAAATTTATATTTAGAATAAGCTTCTTTATATCAATTATCATATACTTTTCGTCGTTTATTTGCAATATTAATAAGACATTGTGAACCGAAGTATCCAAGAGCATTATGGAAAAGATTTGAAAATATAATATCTGAAGATTATTTATAAATAAATCTAAATTCATTTGAAATACAATCTAAAGTTTTGTAATAGTTAAGCTATATATTTGAATCCATGGGAGAAAATATAAACAATTTTCATTTAGTAGATTTTACTATAAATTTAACCGAAGATGAAAGACTCATGAAGGAAATAAATAAATAATTAACACTTGAAGTTTCCGAAGAAGATATATCTCCTGCTACAAAATTAAATGATCAACAAAAATATGCCTATGATTTAATTTTATCCAATTTTTTTGCAAATAAAGCTGCTAATTTTTTTCATTAATGGACTAGGAAGCACAGGTAAAACAAATTTATATTGTGCTATAGTTGCTACTATTAAATCTAAAAATTTGATACCTTTAGCTACAGCCTCTTTGGAGTCGCCGCATCTATATTACTTGGTGGTCGAACTGCTTATTTAAAATTTAAATTTTCACTTCAAGTAGACAACAATATATCTTGCAACATTAGTAAACAATCAAGTTTAGCTAAACTATTAGAGTCAACAAAAATTATAATATAGGATGAAGCTCCAATGATAAATAAGCATACTATTGAAGCCTAAAATAATATGCTACGAGATATAACTAAGTGTAATTTACCTTTTAGAGATAAAGTGATAGTACTTGGTGGAGATTTTTGTCAAGTATTTCTAGTTATTCCACAAGCTAGTAAAGAAGATATAATACAAGTAAGTTTAGCAAAATCATGGCATTATTTATCAAAATAAAATTGACACAAAATACGAGAGCCAATCATGATTCTACATTTTTGAGTTTTAATTAAGCATAGGCAATTAAAAACTAGAAAAGTACGAAGATAATAACATTATATTACCACCTAATATGATAATACTATACGAGGATGATATTTTATCACTCCAAAAATTAATAAAAATTGTATTTACAAACATTAATAGTTATGCCAATAATTTAGATTTGATGGTTAATAGAGCTATATTAATACCGAAAAATTTAGATTTGATGGTTAATAGAGCTATATTAATACCGAAAAACGAATATGTTGATGAAATAAATAATTTGTTAATTGAACAATTTTCTGGTGATTCTGTTTAATATTATAGTTTTGATGAAATTTTAGATACAACTGAATAATATTTTCAAGAAAATTTCTTAAATATTTTAACATCGAATGGAATTCCTTCTCATGAATTAATTTTAAAACCAAATTGTCCTATTATTTTACTTCGCAATCTTAATGCCTCTAAAGGATTATGTAATGATACATGATTAATTTGTAGACATTTTTAGCCTAATATTATTGATGCAAAAATTTGTATTGGTTATTATACAGGAAAAAGAATATTTTTCCAAGAATACTATTTATACCAATTAAAAATAAAAAATATCCATTTCCCTTAGAGAGAACTCAGTTTCTAATACAATTAAACTTTGCTGTGACTATAAACAAGGCTCAAGGACAAACTTTGGATTTCGTAGGCATATATTTTCCTGAACTTGTATTAACATATTGTTAATTATATGTTGCATTATTAAGAGCTAGAACTTATGTCAAATTTATTATCAAACCTATTATTCCAAATTATATCAATGATCAATATACTAAAAATATTGTTTATGAAGAAGTGTTATTATTCACAAATACTAATATCTCTTAAAATAAATATATGTTTATTTAAATAATCATTTATAGTTAAACTTTTCGGACTACAAAAGATATGTGTATTTTTTTCCCTTTATTCTCATGGACCTTTTTTTTTTTTAATTCTCATGTACATTTTGTAATTCTCATGTACATATACTAATGTATATATATATATTTATGTATTTCCTTAGTCTACCTCTGTCAATAACATTAGTGTATATTTTCACTCGCCACGAGTTAGTCATTAGCTATAATTTTGTTGTACTCTATATAAATAATGTAAAACAACTTAGTCACTCACTAATTTAGAAAAAAAAAAAAAACAAGCACGTGCCTAGTGTATGGCACGACATGCATCATGGAAACAGTATGCAAAAACTAATACATGAGAATTAATTATTACAATTTGCTAAACAATTCGTCAGCCAGTTATTGAATAATACATTATTCACATGGGCAGCCGATTCTGTTTCCATCTAATAAGTTGGAAGTAACAGAGATTTTATTGTATGTGGTATGCCAAATTGCTAATATTTTAATTTACTTCAAGTCTTTAACCCCTTGGCAATTGCAAAATTCTGTCGCTCATGACGAATTTCTAAAGTTGACTTTCTTCCATTAAATCTCAAGTACCAAGTAGAGAAAGAGGGTCGGTCGTGAGAGAATAGAGAAACATAAAAACAAAATTGCAAAATCATTCTTCTTAACTTGTTTAGAGCAAAGAATCATGGATATGGCCAATGATGAAAGGATGAAAGAACTCATGGCTTTTGACAACACAAAGCTTGGTGTCAAAGGATTAGTAGACGCCAAGGTTGTGAACCTCCCCAAGATGTTCATTAGGCCAGCAGAGGAGCTTGCTGAGGACTTGGCTCGCCCAAAATCCCAAGCTGTAATCCCAATTATCGATCTCGACGGCCTTTTAACCGACGATCGCCGCAGAGAGATCGTTGTCGACCAAGTCCGGATCGCCTCGGAAAACTGGGGCTTTTTCCAAGTGGTGAATCATGGGATACCAGTTGGTGTTCTGGACAACTTAATGGCAGGCATAAGAAAGTTTAACGAACAAGATATTGAGGCGAAGAAAGAGTTTTATTCACGTGATCATGCAAGAAGAGTAAAATTCAATAGCAACTACGACTTGTTCGAATCGAAAACGGTTAGCTGGAGGGATTCATTGATCATCACTATGCTAACTTCTGACCCTCTTGACCCCACCGAATTGCCCTCGGCTTGCAGGTATTCTTTTCTGAAATACTGAAATAAAAGCGAGTAGAATTTACTCTTTTGTTCTTTAATATGATGAAACTTTTGCAGAGATGAATCGATTGACTACATAAACCATGTCACAGAGTTGGGAAACAAAATTTTCGACTTGCTATCCGAAGCTCTTCGACTCAAACCGGACCACTTAAGATCGACTATGCAATGCAATGAAGCAAGAAGCCTCGGTTGTCACTACTACCCAGAATGCCCAGAACCAGAACTAGCCATTGGAATCACCCAACACACGGATAGCTCGTTCCTCACCATTGTGGCACAAGATCAAACAGGTGGTCTGCAAGTTCTCCATGAAAACAAAAACTGGGCTGATGTAAAGCCTATTCCAGGAGCCTTGGTTGTAAACATAGGAGACCTTCTTCAGGTTAGTTTTGTCCAAATCTTTTCTGGGTCTAACTTATTTTAGAATTTTATCATAATTTGGGGACCTGTCTGAGATGTGGGTTATCCTTTTGCGTTGCGTCGTTAGCTGGTCTCAAACGACAAGTTAAAGAGTGTCGTTCACAGAGTGTTACCAAGCCGCCAGACGAGAGTTTCCGCGGCCTTTTTCTTCGCCGGACGCGTTGCTCCGCCGGCGATACTGTACGGACCAATCAAGGAGTTGACCTCGGAAGAAAATCCTGCCAAGTACAGAGGAATACTGGTTAGTGAGTATCTCGCCAAGTTTCGTACCAAAGGACTTCATGAGAAGCCCTGCCTAGACCAGTATAGGCTTTGAACCCATCATGTGTAAGAGGTTTAACACCGTGAAAGTCCTCCACACCCTACTAAAAATATCTCGAGTAATTTTCTATTAAAAGGTACAGAAATACCTAATTTAGGTGAAATGTCCAATATATTCCTTCCATTTTCAAATGTAACTCTCCTAAAATCCTAAATTTTTATAAGGGTAATTAAGTAATTTTAATTCAAGAGTATTTTGGTAATTCTATATTTTTGGATTAATTAAATAAAAATCTGAAATTATTTTTTAAATTTAAACTATTGGTGTTGAACCTAGATAAAATAAAGTCTAGATGCATTTGGGACAAAAGTGAAAAAAAATTACAAATCGGGGACAAAAGTATAGTTAAGGAGGGACTAAAGTGAAAGAATCTTTTTAAAATTTGTGGCCAAAGTGGAATTTCAGAAAAAAATTTCGGTCAAACCAGATTACGCCACGTGTCCCACTATCTACCGTTTCCGAAAATTGTATATAAATCCCCCAAATTCTTCTTTTTCTTCACCGAGACCCTCCCAAGCACACCATCAGCCACTGTTCATTTATCGCACCTCCATCCACTGCCGTGTCCGACGCGCCTGCCCGTTGTGACCGGAAGACGTCGACGAAGCAACGTCTGGTGTCGCTGTCCAGTTTCGCCGCCCCTCGCCAGAGAAAAAGCGATCCGAAGTCACTGCCACCAGAACGAAAAATCGCTCGTTGTTTTCTCCTTCGACATCCGATCAACTCGCCGTCGCCGCCGTTGAACTCATCTCGACTCCAGCTTTCATTTCCGACTACTCTCGGCCTCTAACTCGGCTCCGATGAAAAGTTGACTACTGTAGCAATTTTATAATATTAAATTTTTGTGGTATTTTCGTAATTATTTTAGAATTGAGTAATTTATCCCGAGAAAATTTTACCACGTGAAAGAGGAGATTGAAACATGAAATCTCATGATTTTGAAGTGTTGAAATGGTAACCGGAAGATTGTTAATTATCGAAATGAAAATATGGCATTTTTCTAATTATTTTCTAAATATGGTATTTTTATAATTTTTGGATTTTTGAGCCCATTTAATGCTCGGGATCTCGAAATTGAGTTCTGACTTTGAATTTGGACTCAGTGAGGTCTGGACATGAATTTTGATATAAAATACCACTATTTTCTGAAGTGGCACGAAAATCAAGAAATAGCTCGTGAATAGCAATGTTTTGCGTGTCACGGGCCGGTCCTGCACCGAAACCCGTTTTCGATAACCCAACACTTTTGGGTGTTCTGAATTTAGTGGTAACCTCTGTTTCTCAATCTGAGGCTCCGTTTAAAAAGTCAACTTTTCAAGTGAACGTGACGAGATCCGAGGACAACTGTCTGAACAATCAGGTGACCAATTGAGGATATTTCTAGCGTCGTTAGCTCAACATAACTACTATCTCGAGGTAAGGATTCAGTTACTAGATTTTATACATATTTTAATTTGAAATTTTTCATTATAACTATTTTTGTGAAAAATCATGAATAAATGATATTCTGATAAATTGCTGAAAATTATTAGATTATACTGAGATTGGATTGTATGAATTTTATACATATTTTTATATTATGACTATGACTTGTGGTAATACAACAGTGTGCTGCCCATATATAATAAATCCTAAAATAATGCCAAGTTGAATTTTAAAGCACTGTTTGATTATGTATTGTATAGTTATTATACATATTTTGTTACATATTGTACATACCATAGGACCACACATGAGATACATTTTAGGCATCGCATTGTTGTAGTAGACAGACTAGTACACCCGCTTTTGGTGAGAGTACGTAAACCCGCGCAGGATTTTTTTAATTATTCCCTTTTGGTAGGTGTAGACATTCAGTTGCCCCTCGGGTTCGGTAAGCTTAGACACATGGGTGTCCTTTCGGTTTTCTAGGATAAATATCAGGCAGAGAGTACTTAGTACACATAGTACGAGTTATTCTAGATCGTGATGTGAGGGTGTGAGCTCATGGGATGAGTTGATTTATGATATATACAATCTTGCGATTTTGACTATGGTTTTGAATATGTGACTATTCTGGATACTACTTGTTTTATAAATTTGGTTTATAAATAGATTTTGGAAAAGGACTTAACCATGTAGGTTTAATAAAATTGCATTGACTCAAAAAGGTGATTGAGTTTCTACTGAGCATTCTCGTGCTCACCCCCTACTTCCTCCCATTTCTGGTATTGACCTATTTTGTGGTAATTAATCTGGTGGCTTGGCAAATATATTTAGAATATGTTTGTAGTTCCAATCTTCTTCATTGGTTGGTTTGTACTCAGTATCAATTTTTCTTTTCTAAGTTAAATTTATTTAGCCAATAGCAATACATTTACTGAGTAGATGTATGATGATGATTTTTGTTATTAAATCGAGTAGTTAGAAAATAAAATGATTTTATGTAAATTATTTGAACATTGGGTTTTAATTTGAACTGTTTTATTAAATTTCATAAATTAAATAAAGTTTTTAAACTAATTAATTAGGATTTTCTCTCATCTTAAAATGAAAAATTTACTTGGAAATTTTAAACTAGTAGATAATATCATGATTTTTAAATTTGTCCAACCTCGTAATTTACTTACTTTTGAGCACTAGACTTAAATTTCAAGTGTTTAAATTTTTCTGAAATTTTAGAAACTACTATTCATCACTATTTTCATTTAAAATTACTAAAAATCACAGCCTTAGATCCTTAGATTTTCGGTCGTGACAACTCTAGTATGCATTTCCTAGGATTTGGCAAATTAATGCGAAGTGTGCCTCTTGATCGGTCTAATCTTTGTCGAAACCCACACACATGAAAAGCACAAATTATATTTACCACACTTGTAATCAAACAAATTAAAATAAAGAAATAGACTAAAAAAAATTATGGTGGTAGGTGAAAGAAGGATAATAATGAAAATAAGATTACGTAATGAAAGAGGTCTTATACTATNTCAAATTAGTACTGTTTTTATTTATGGGAAAAGAGAGAATAGATTGTTCATTTTCACCTAAACCCAGCAGATATTTTGTAATTTTTTCTCTTTAAGGTCATACCAATAAAGCCCCCAACATAGATACTAGGATATTAGAACCTCATTAATTGAACAGAGCAAACTTTTTTCTTTTTTCTTTTTTCTTTTTTTTTTTGTAGAGTAAATAACATGATGTCCCATGCTCCATGTATACTCTACAAAAATAAATAAATAAAAAGTATTGGAAAACGAATATTAAAAATAATAGGTCTCATCCACTTATCCAAAGTATTGAACTTCATGACCGCAAATTTAACTTATTTTTATGAACACTGCGGTCTAATGAGGCTTATTCATTAGACTTTGGAATATGGATATAAGACAAACTAAAAACATTGAATATCGTTTTGAAAGGTTGAAAATTCTTAACAAGATTATCTACACGTGTTTCTCTTTGTCAATTTGCCGGTTGGGACAGAGCACTCTATTATTATTATATACTATTCAGCCAGATTTTTAGATTAAAAGTTATTACTATAAATGGCACTACAGGCCAAGGCAGTTAGATACAATTGGAATAAAGAATGATAAAGGAAAGGTGGGATTTCATGCCGATGTTTTTGTTTAAATTGGTCAAACAAATTCCAACCAACCGTTCCATTTTGGAGGTCTTTTTATATTTTGTAGAAACATGGTAATTTGGACGGTCTGAATGGTCATCATAAATAAATTATTTATTTATTCATTACTTAAAAAACAAGTCTAACAATAAACAAGAACTTCAATTTTCCATGTGACGTCCATTCTTGGTTTGTTGTCCATTTTTGAACATCGAGTAATAAGATAATGTTTGCTCAAGACAAAAAATGCGGAGTTACTTGTTTTAATTATAATAATAGTACTTTTCTTCTTCCAAAATCGACAATCAAGTTAACTCACAACAGTAGAATATGTATCAATGTTCATACAAATAATCAATGTATCATTCTTACCTTAGAAATTATATATGATTTTAAATAGTAAAATTACAGACTCATTTTGTTCTTCATTTGAAATATTTGAATAGGAAATGGCACGATAAATAATACATTTATGAACCTTTCTCTAACGAATTAGTTAACAACGTTAACTGCTATATTAATTATGGATAGGGAAAAAAAATACTGCTATAGTAAACTACATGTTTTGTACTAATCATATTAACATTTTGTTGGTTGATAAATGAAGTTTGATCAACATGCCTTATGAAATTGGATTGACAAGTTCCTCTAAGTAAATACATTCTTTTTTTTAAGGAGAAATGCATTTTTTTTAGAATAAAAGTTACTTTCTTTTTTGGCCACATACTTGCTATGAAATTTCAGCTGTGATATGGATTGGGGTTGGAGGAATTTCTCTCTTGTATTGCTCGTTCTGCTGTAGCGGAGGACTTCTAGATTTTCATCAAAAGAATTCCATGTTTTCCTCATTTAAAAAAAAAAATCTTTATTCTTTTCTTTTTATTTATGGACACACATAATTTTTTTTAGGATAAAAAAAAAAGAAAGATTTAATTAACATCTCGCTTGTCCTTCAAGCAAATATTTGTGATATATAATCAATACCAACAACCAAGCAATACATGTGCTTGCAATTAATAATAGCCGCAGATTTAGCTTGATATTTTTCCATATCCACTTTCGATTTTTAGATTTAAAGTTCGTATCCCTCAATCTTCGTGAAAAAAGAAAAAGAAACAGAAAAGAAAATCAAGGAATGTATTTTAAGCAAACCTAGGTGACAAGCAATTCATCAACAATACGAGTGTACAAGTAATGTTCCATGTATACATATATATCTAAAACGTCAGGCTTATATATGTAAAATGTCAATGAATTAAAAAAGGAAATGTTTTATCCTCTCTCAACGTATATTTTACAATTCCACCAAAAATTTTATTAATGAAAATCTACATTTACGTATATTAATATAAGTACATATAATTATAGTATCGATAACAAAAACCAACATTTATTGGAAAAAAAAAAAACGCAAAGCAACGAATGAAAAAAAAAAAACAAAAATTGTTTATAGAAATTCCATAATAAGATGAGAAAGAGGGGGAAAAAAACAATTCATTTATGAGCATTGGTTAATAGTCAGATCTTACTTAAGAAGATCTTGAAGCAGTGCGAACTGCATATATACTATTCCATTAAAATATGATCCGATGCAGAATATCATACTATAAACGAATTTTATTTTGCCTCTAATTATGTATTTTAATTAGATCGTGGAGATTTTCTTAATGATAATGTTTAAGATATCAAGTTTTGTACTAAAATTTTAATACTAAGGAATGTTTGTAAAATCATAATATTTATTTTATTTACAATAATTAATAATTAGAAAGAAAAGAAAATATTTTCTTAAGAACAAAGTACCAATTCGCTGTCATCCCGATGAAAAGCCAAAAGAACTCTCACCAGCTCACGCTCCCACAAGTCATAGTAAAGAGAGCATATCCAGGAGCAAACATGTAATAATTAACTTAGCGCATGTTTCTTAATCAGCAATGAAAAGAAAAGAAAAGAAAAGACAAAAGGAAAGGGAAAATGGAATGGAAAGAGAAAGAGAAATGGAATGGAGCAAGATCCTCCGTCTAAGAATTATGTCCAACTAATAAGAAGACACCCCATAAAAAATTTTGTTCCCTTACTTGCTTTCTGTCTTGTATCTATTAGCTAATAAAAAACCTCCGTTTAACTTAAAATAAAATAAAATAAAAACATCACCTTAGTATAGTCCTCTCCCTTCAACATATTTCTGCTTCTAATTCTAAGTTCCTTGAAATTGATCATACGAGCCAACAATATATGTAAATTGACATTGAAAATGAAATTGCTATTAAAAATTGCGAAACGAGTGCGAGAATGAAAAAATTAAAGGGGGAACTGTGGAAGGTCAGGAGCTTGACTTGATTGGCGTCAAGGTTGATTTTAATAGCTTTATAAGAATGGGGAAATGGGTGTAGAATGCGGTGCTGGTTTTCGATTGATG
Organism: Parasponia andersonii; assembly: GCA_002914805.1. Classification (NCBI taxonomy): domain Eukaryota; kingdom Viridiplantae; phylum Streptophyta; class Magnoliopsida; order Rosales; family Cannabaceae; genus Trema; species Trema andersonii. The sequence goes on from JXTB01000098.1 coordinate 71,042, forward strand.
ACTTGTTTCGAGCTATGGAGGATGTTTTTAATAGAAATTAAATGGTGGGTTTTCTTTCTTTTATGGATTTGTAAGATGGGTTCCACTTATTTACTTTTTTAAATGATTGACTTTGTGTTTTATTATTGCCATTTTTCTCCAATGTATATAACACTTTTAGTATATTATTAATTGGAATATGATGGATAGTAAAATGTAAACGGTAGATGCAATTAACTGGAAAGCTTATTGACGACATTGGAAGGCTGGAACTGGAAGCATAGGAAATGAAGAAAAAGAAGGATTACGGAGGGGAAGCAGTGCACGTGGCTTGAGGTTGGGGCTTCTCTTTTTGTTTTTTATTTCTCATTTTTAAGTTAAATGGAGGTTCGTTTCATCAATAGATGCAAAAGAGAAAGAAAGCACGTGACCATTTTTTTTTTTTTTTAAAGCGATATGTCTTCCTCTCATATTTGGACAGATTCCTTAGTCAGTAGATTAAGGTCCAGATGAAATAAGTGTAAAGAGGAATGAAATTGAATAACAAATTGAGTTATTTTTTAAAATTTTAATTATGTAAGGGATTTATCAAAATAATTTACTTTTAATAGATAAATAAATACATGAATATAAAAAAAATGAATTATTCTCTTTTTTTTCGTTCATTAGGAATTAATAAATATAATCTTAATTTTAAGAATAATATTAGGACACATCCACACGTATCTAATACCACACAATGCATCAATTTATTATTAATTATAATTGTAATTTAAGTAAATTAAAATCTAATTTATTAATCAAAATTTAATAACAGATGAATATATTATTGTGTATTATATATTATTGTGTATTTGACAACACATCCGATAGCATTGTTCTAGTTTTAAACTAAAGAATTTATAAATTTTATAACACGAGCATGCAAAGTAAAGTAGCTAAAGAGTAGGTGAAGTCCACAAGGAGTCGATAAGACGCGACTCTCAAGCGCGTGAACACAGCTAATGTTGGTTAAAAACCTGCAACTCTGTAACGGTGTTTGGTAATTACTTGATTAGCCATGAACCAGTTTTAGTTTGGCTGTCTCTATTATTTAATTCTTTTCTTTTTATTGAAACAAAAAAAATAAAAGAAGCTCTCTCTATCTCTTTAGTCTTCATTGTAATCTGGGTTTTTGTTTTTGTCACAATTTTCAAGTTATCCACTTTGTAGTTTTCCACTTTCTAAATTCTAATCTCTAATCTTGAAACCAAAAAGTGGGTTTTGGGTTTTCTTTTGTTTTATGATTTGCGTATCATATGTATCTTTTTTTTTTCCCCTCACTTTCATATGAAAAGATGGGCACTTTATCAGACCCATTAAGAATCTGAAACTTCCTCATTTTGGAGCAAAAAAGAAAATGAAGGATTTTCCTGGGACACCTGGGACTTTAACTGGGCTTCTTCTCAGGATTTCACAATGTGTATTTGCAGCAGGGTCAATTGCTTCCATGACCACCACTTCAAGCTTTTTCAATTTCACAGCTTTCTGGTAATGGCTTCCTTTCTGTCTAGTCTATATGTTATGTTTGAAGACCATACATGTTGGTCACTGACTCAAAGTTCTTAAGTCCGAAACTTCCTTCAGATATAGATTTGCCTTATTGGCTTTGAATTTTAATGTTAATGGACGTTGGGAAAGTTGGATTAAATCAGAGGAACTTTAATTTTTCGGGAAGCAATCAAATCTTTCCATGATGTTCTTAGATAGCCTTGAAGAAGTTGTTGAGCCCTCATGTTTGACTTGTACATGGGAATTGGGATGCGGCTAAGGTCTCTGTTATAAGCTTCATTGCCAAAACAATCACTGATCTACTGTTTATGCATACTCTTGATTCAGAAAAACATGACTTGTTATAACTCAGATTCTTTTGTGGAGGGGCGGCGAGAAGGGTTCTTTTCTTTCTTTTCTCCTCCCTTTTTTTGAGCATAATATTTTGTCTTCATCTTTATCAATGTTTATCACATGCCTTAAAAGCAATGGTATATGATTCTCTCTATCAGTTGATGTCACTGTTGGGAAGAATCAAAGTATTAACCACTTTCTTCTAGTGTCTCATTCCATTACAATTTGGAGGTTGTTTGATGGTTGTAGTGTACGAATTTCTTTACTAGTTTAGTGATGGCTTCTGTAGCATCGCATTTTACCATGTTAAAATTAATAAGGGGAAGTGGGAAAGGAAAAGAATAAAAGGGAAAGATGCTTGTTTCTTGCTCCACATTTGTTATTGATAAATGGGTACAGTGCATGCATTGAATTTTTGAGATTCTTATTGATTTTAACACATAATTTGAGGACCACACTGGTTGTCTTATCCTTCTCTTTCACTTTATTCTTGTTATGATTATGAATCCCAATATGATAAGAGAAGTCGGGATGCCTCCTTGGAATCAAGTAAATTGCATGATATAGAAAACAAATTTATTGGTCCTGAGTTGAGCTAAAATTTCAATCTTGACGAACAAGGTCTTGAATCAATATGAACTTGATATATTTTTGAAACATAGCTGAGTGCAAAATGAATAGCGGCAAAGAAAATTTGGTAGATGTTTTACTGGCTATTGTTACATTTTATAACTGTTTGGGTAAGTAATCCTTTTCTTGAGACTCGCTAATCTCCGATTGCCTTGGCTGAATGTTTTACTGTTGGCATTTCTTGGACATCCATTAGTTGACCTGAAAAGAGCGCTTGGAATCCCAAGCATTTCGATTAATGAGTAATGTACTTGTGCTTTCTGTGTCTGGTCTTGCCTCTGTTATGCATTACATCTAAGGTCTATACAAATACAATCATGGCTCTGCTAAACACATCACCGCTTCTGTAAAGACATGATTCTTTGGAATGGAATTAAGAATCAACCACTTATTTTTGAGGTCTTGGCTCTATGATTCATATCATAATGTTATTAACATGAGGTTACCGATGTTTACCTGGCTGTTGATTTGGACACATTCAACTCAAGATAACAATTTTACAATACTTTTTCTCCAGTTTCTGCTGATTATGACATGAAAAACAAATGCCATTCTTGACTTGTTAATGTTATTTTTCTTCTATTCAAGCTCATCTTAGTTTTTGCAGCTATCTCATCGCTTCAATGGGTCTTCAAGTGATCTGGAGCTTTGTTCTTGCATTGTTAGATGCAAATGCCTTGGTGAGAAAGAAGGTCTTCCATAATCCTGTTTTGGTTAGCCTCTTCGTTGTGGGAGATTGGGTTAGACTCTATCCTTATTAATTTTTTCTTCTTTAATTCAAAAACTACCCTCTACCCTTTTTGTCTTTTGGTAATGAACGCTTAAAATCTGACAAAACTTTGGTTCCCAATAGTCGTCGTTTGTCGTAACTGCTTCCTCTTTCCTATATTAATCAATGAACAGGTTACAGCAACACTGTCTCTCGCCGCTGCTTCCGCTTCAGCCGGCATAACCGTATTGTACTTCAGTGATTTGGGTCGTTGCAATTTTGGAAATGAATGCCAAAAGTATCAGATGTCAGTTGGTTTAGCTTATCTAAGCTGGGTCACCATAGCAACATCTTCTCTGATAATGCTCTGGCTTTTGGCTGCAGGGTAGTAGACCTTTGTTTGTATAGGTAATTGGATTTGTTTCACTTGTTACTTATAGCTTTTTCCTAGTAGAAATTTTCAACCATTTTTGGAGTCAATAGGAAACGAAAAGAAAGAAGCATAGTATTACAATACTCAAAATACTACCAGCAGGTTTCAAAGTTGAAAAAAAAAAAAAAATGAAGAACTTTTTTGTTGGATCAATAGAATGGAGGTAGACATTTGGCGAGTAAGGGTCGTTTTTTTTTTCTTTTTCTTTTTTAAAGCAAAAGGGTCTAGTCGATAATTGATGGAATTATTTTGAAAAAGAAAAGTTTTTTTTTGGTCGACTTTTTTGACAGTAAAGAGAGAAGAATTGTGCTCAAAGATATCTCAAATCATTTTCTCTTTGTGGAATTACTCATTTGGGTTGCTTTCTATGCTTTTGTTACCAAATATCCTTGGTTGAATTAAAGTGAGACATAAATGTGACCTGGTATACTCAAACAGTCGACACTATCGTTAGATGAGAGGAGAGAGAAAGAACATGAGAGTGAGAGTGCGTCTTTAAGCTTGGACAAAATCTCAAGTATTGGCAGAAAGAAATTTGATGCTTGAAGATGTGAGAAAAAAGCTTTCTTTGAGGAAGTAAACAATAAACATCCGTGATTGTTTAACTAAGCCTGCGTGTTCAAAAATCTATAAGCAGAGAATATTGAATAATCTATACGTATTATGAGGAATGCAAAATTTAAACAGGTACTATTGTTTACCACCGAAATTAGGTGATGTTGTAATTAGTAGGACGTTTGTTCTCCTCGTAAGGAATCTTCGATTAAAATTATTACCAAAGTATATTAGCAATACACGAGGTAATCTAATTTGTTCAAAAATCGTTACCACTGTGGTGATTAAACTACATTAGCAATTCACCGTTAGTGAAAATTCCCCCGGAGTTACTCTCTACCTGTAGTTTTTTCACTTTGAAACATGTAATAGATTTAACTAATATTGAACATATTTATTCAGTTATACTGATCCTTTTGTTCCGTCAATTGATTTAACTAGCATCGAACATATTTATACGGTCTAACATCAGACAAATATATTATGTATAGAATAAATTGTGTAACAGAACTAGTCCGAAGGAGACTACATCGATCATGAAATAGATTGGAAACCCGACAAAATCCGAGTGTTTAAAGGAAAAGGAAAAGTAAGAGTAAAGTGGATGTTTGTGGGGTCAATGTTATCACGAGAAATATGTGAGAAATAGGATCTGTCAAGTGCAAACAACAAATGGTTAGCAGCAAAAGAAAGTGGTAGAAACTATTTGTTACGGGGAAATTAAAAAAATAAAGGCTGCTTTAGTGGCACGTTGGGGTCCATATTGGCAGGTGACAATCAGTTATGGAATCCGTCAGCTTTATTTATTAATTTAAGAGAAGTTGGTAAGATGCACCTGACCAGTACAAAAGAAATAAAATAGAAAATGAGATAATGCCCCCCATGATTAAAGCTTCTAAAACCATATATTTTCTAACCAACATAATTATTAGTTAATATGGGCTCAGAAGTGTCTCACACCATCCTAGAATATGGTACCAATGGCCTTGGATTGAAAAGAAAAATGGAGAAATGTTCACTATATATGCGATAGTGTTACATAACTTGCATTATTTTATGCTGGGCTCAAAATTCATTTGATTCACGATTCTTACTTTTTAATTATTGGATCTTATATTTTATACAAAGATTCCGGTAATGTTAGATGCACTGAAACCATCTACTGGGATGTCACCGTGATGGGAATTATCCACTTAGGTCCCAGCTGCTATGATCCGTTAAACACATAATCTTATTTATCACAATTGACACAAAATTCATTCTCACATTTTTTACAACGAGAGAGGAATTGATAGACAATAATCTTACCCGAAGAATAAACAAGAACAAAGAAAATTGTTTGTCACTAAACATCGGCCTCTCTTATTAAGTTTGCGAGACTCACATTTAATATTTTAGTGGGTGCAAAAATTCGCTAGATTCACGATTCTCACTTTTTATTTAATCTTATTTTTCTATACGAATTGTGATACGCACTATATTTATCCACTAGTTCTAGTAGCTAGAATGACACTCCTACAAATAATTATATAAAATCCGTTGGACACATCGTTTTTTTTTTTTTTTTGTTCTTTAATCATAATTGTAAAACCAACATAAAATTCATTTGATCTCACATGCTATTGTAATCCGGGAGAAATTAATAGAACGGGTAGTAAATCTTAACATCACAGAATAGGGCAAGAACTATGGTTTAAACAAGAACAAAGTTGTTGTCCCCAAACACTGGTCTCTCTTATTGAGTTCACATGTGAGTCTCACATTTAATTTCCTCTCGTATTTAGGTCACCATCAATACCGTTATCGGAAAGTTAAATTCTTAGTGGAAACTAATTGAATTAATTAAAATGCAAAATTTGTGGAATGATTTGCTGATGGGCCGGTTTTGATTTTTTTTTTTTTTTCTGGACCTAATAAATTTCTTTCGGCACCAAACTGATTTTCTTCAGGAAGTTGTTAATTTGTTGGACTCGTTGAAAGCAATAAGAAGCTACAAAGTCGCATCAAAACCATCTTGCATCACTCCACTACTACTGGGAATATTGGATAATACATGGGACCGGAAACATTGCAATCGAATACTCCACAATTTTGCTACACTGGTGGGGCACCAAAATCATTCCCAATCCATTTCTTTTGTTCAAAAGTTTGCAAGAATTTGATGTATGAAATTTCAAAATGTAACCAAATTAGAGAGCAAGTGTTGGGTCCGCTTCCACTAATAGCACTAAAGAATATAACGAAGGAGAAAACAACTTATTAAAGGTACTTCTTTAGTTACCATACTAATTATCACCTAATAATGTTATTAGGCAATAGGTATTAGGTAATAGGTATATGGTAGTGAGACTTTCGAATATTTTATCGACAAATTTAATTCGAAGGTCGATTCAATACTCACGTACAGTACTTGACAATATTTTATTGTGTCCTCATAATGGAATTCTTTTTTTTTTTTAATAGTGGAATTCTATCATATTAGAAATATTAATTTTTTATTGATGAAAAGAAAATACAATGATAATAATAATATGATGGACTATTTTGCATTTCTCTCCATTGTATTTGACCTCTTTAAATTGCAAGGAACTACTAGGCCTCAGGATAAGTTGCAGTATAGAATATGGAAAAAGGAAACAAAGTACCTTTGTCCTCACGTAATCTGAGTTAGACGTGTTTATGGACAAAGAATATATCTCCAATTATCCCTTATTTGATAGCATTAAAATCAAAAAATAGAATAACAATACATAATTCTTGTCATTTACTTTTAAATAGGGCTTTGCCACGAAACCAACAAAAGGAGATTACCCTACACCATTTTGCACATAGGTATACGTAATTAACCTATAAAAAAGAAGGCAAACGCAAAAGTAAACATAGTACAAAGCTTTCTTAGTACTATCAATTTCGGCAAAAGATTAAGCAGCAAAAGAGAGCAAATCTCCGTGTTTAAGAGGAAGGTACATGTAATGATATGTAGTGCGCATATGTACATGACAGATAAATATATATACGTGTGTGTGTGTGTGCACGCGCGCGCGCGCACGTACGATGCTTTTATCTTTGCTCAGTTCGAAGTTATTTCGGTAACTTAATCCATTCAATAAAAAATTTATAAAAAAAAACGTAGTGAAAAAAAAAAAGAAGAGAGAGAGAGAGTTAGTTTCCTAACTTGAAAACTCTAACAGCCACATATTTTGCGTGACATTTCAGTTTGGGGCATAGGACGACTTATACAAGTGTGATAATCCGGCACGTGCTGCGCATGCTCAAATATTTACTTGTACCTTGAATTAATCAGCTGGAATTGGACAAAATTAGTTTATTGTGCCAAGACTTAAAGGACATGTAAATCGAATTGAGAGTCTGATCTACACATAATAAAATTCTATTTAATATACGCAAGTCAAAGAAGGAATCAGTTAGATTTACTCTGGTGACTGGTACTCAATATTGGCTGAGGACATCATCCCTTTATAGAAGGTACGTACAACTTAATGTGGCCGAAGAAACTATTCATCTCAGACGTCATGGACGTCTATATATATATACACATATACATACAGCGACATACACACTTAACTCATCATGCGTTGTGATCTGGGGATGTGTAACCCTCAATATTGATCAAAAAGATAACATTCCAAGTGTACATTAGAAAGTAATAATTACCAATATTAATGGAGTTCTTTTACTTCATTCATCGTTCAAACTCAGTACTTCTATCAAAAACCGCTTATATTGTCCACTAATAATTTTTCCTTATATACCCCTCTAGAGTCTAGAGTTTGAAGAGAGGAAAGCAAATAATGAAATAATGGCTTCGTTTCACAAACTAGTAAGAGAAAACACTGCATTTTGAACGCCATATATTCTTAACTTCATGATATGACGTGATATTTTATTTTTGTTTTGAATGATAAAGACATTATGTGATGGTTACGGCCTTTATAGGGATTTCTATGCATGTTGTAACGCTTGCCCATTCTTAATGTTCGAAGGAAGGAACTAGATGCCGGGGAATTGTTACTTGTGTCTTAAAATAAGCACACAGAAACAAATAAGAAAAGTAAAGGAGGAAAAAAAATTAAAAAAAAAAAAAAACAAATATATGCACAGAATTGATTCTAGTACTTGTCCCAATGGAAAAACTAGCGGCAAGAGGGGAATATATATTGTGAGCCACCTAGCTTGTATGCATGAACGAAGCAAAATAAAATGAGGATGTGTCGATAAGCTTTGACTTAATTAAACAGATAATGAAGATATCGATTATATATTTACAAGAAATTAAGTTACTTGATTGGGTGGATTAGAATGGAGTATATATACCTAATTACTCTGTTTGTGGTTAGACTTAATATATGATACTTATAGCTGTTCCTATAAAATGTTTTTTCCTCCATTTTTTTGGAGGAATATAGACATTCCTGAAATTGTCATTTCGCAACGAGAAAGAAGGAAAAGGAATGCCTGTATATTAATCCATTCCGTGGTTAAGAATTTTCATATTTGATCATCCCACATTGTAATCTAACACCACTTTCTCCATTCTCTCTATTCTCTTACCCCTCTACCGCCACTTTCACTCTAGATCTCCTCACAACTCCTCTCTCTTTCCACTTTCTTTTATCCATCCTACCTCTCTCTCTCTTTATAAATATGCAAACCATCTATTTAAATTTCACAAAAATAAAAAATAATTAAACTCCAATAAATATTAATAAATTATATGTAACTCAATAATTCTACTAAGTCTCTAAATGTTAAAACTTAACTATCCAAAACACATGCTATAATCTAATAAATTTGTACTAATTAACATTTCTAGTCTTCATGCTTTTCCAGTAAAATTCACTCTTTCACTCATGAACTCAAATAGATCCCAATTATCTAAACAAGTTCTCTTTTAGTGAACCTCTTAACTAACAATCTTTAAAACTTATGAGGGAAAATAAAAGAGTGAGCTAGAAACTCAGTAAATAAACAGAAATCTTAACTAGCTAGATCAAATAAATATCCATTGAAAAGGATAACATATTTCAAAACAAAATCAATTTCAGAATATAATAATTTTCAAGAAAATCAAATAAGATTGTTTGGAAAATCACTTTAACAAAAACATGAAATAAGTTTTCAAATCTATCGTTTTATTCTCATTCGATAATTAGTAACAATTTCAAATCACTTTTCAACAGTTTTTGATGACTACAGCTACACTTAATCCTTGTAATTAGGTCTATATTTACTACATTAAACCTATATAGGTAGGTCTATATTTACTACATTTAACTCTTGTAGCTAGGTCTATATTTAGTACGTATTGTCCACATATAACCCTTATAGAATGGGTCTACATTGCATAGTTATTGAAGAGAGTTTAAAAACACATTCATATAAAATAACAGCTTAAAAATAATTTTACCTTTCTCATTATATCATTATAATTATTTCTAAATAGTTTTCATGTAATAATATTTAATAATAATATCATATACTTGATCCATATTTTTATACAAAACAATTATTAGATAAAATCAAAATACTTTTTAGACAAAGCAATTATTTTAGTAAAATAATTTTATTTTTATAAAAGAACTTATTTGCAAAAAATATATTTTCACTTGAAATCGTATTTTTTTAATAAAATACTTTATAAACACGATTTTATTAGAAATTATAAGATATTTAGTTTTCGTACAAAAAATTACTAGAGAAGACTAAAGGTTACTTATCTCGTTCGCTTTATCTATTTAATCAAAATGATTAATATAATTGTTCAAATATCTATTATCATATAAACTATATATAAGTATCAAATCATTAAAATCACACTCTAATTACACTAAGAATAATGACTAGTTACTACCTATGAATCTTTTATAGTTAACTCTACTTTTCTTGAGTAATTTTAATTTTTCAAGATTTATAATAATTCTGACTTATCTCTAAAAATTATTGAACTTAAAAGACAAATTCTACAAGTAATAAGGGTCCTAATAGTGCCAAAAATACAACTATGGGCTCCAATGGTAAGCCCTATAAAGCCTGAAAAACCGTTGCCATGTTTTACTAAAAGAGCCGAAAGTTTCAGATTTTTCTAAATTTGTATTACTAACTTCAAATGGTTATAACTCCCTAGTTATAAGTCTGTTTTAATAGATTATATATTTTTGAAAAGCTCAATAAGCTTTCCAACTATATCAAATATGACTCAATTAGACTAGTTAAAATCTCCAAAAATCTAGTTACAACCTCTACTACATTTTTTATCTTAGCTTAAAACTCAAAAATTCATAATATTCTATTTACCCAACCAAATCACTCAAAATTTGTCTTGCTTAAATTCTAATATTAATAAGCTTTATCCTCTATCAGATTCATCCACATAGTTTGTAAATCATTAATGAACAATTCAAAACTCTAATCCTAGATATTCAGTCTCAATCTCGAAACCAAATTAAGATATAAAACTTAGTTGGTTAAAAGTTTATTATCTTAGATGTTCGTATCAATAACCCATGACAATTCTTTCTTCTTCTTCCTTAAAATTATGTAGTTGTCTCTCTGCCTTTCCCAAAAAGCGTACTTATAAAACTAAACGGATTATTAAACTCTTAGAGTTTCTTAAACTGTCTCTAATTGAATTACCAAATTGACTCTTAATAATACTTATAAGTAAGGACTAATTAGACTTTTCATTTATTCTTATATTTTTTATATTATATAAATAAATCCCCCTTTTTCTGGTACAAGTCGTCACATTTAATGTCGTGATTTATATGTTCAACCAATTGAGTAATATCATGCCATTTAAAATATAATTAATTAAATTTTTATCTTTATAATTTTTAATTTGTATGCAAGTTTTTAGCTAATGTGACGTTAATTCATTGGTTATGCATGATATATGGGATACCAAAATTGGATAATGGTATTTGAATTCAATTATCATCGAACTAATTAATTTTCATTAGTTCGTTAGTTTTTTTAAATTATTTTAGCCCAATAATTGAATTTTTTTTCGTTCCATTCTTTAGTGTCCTACTACAAGGACCATTACCTTAAAATTTCATGTCATTCAAATGAACACTACATTAGTGATATTGAATGTGAAGATGTAAATGGTTGCGAGTATAATATTATGGCAACTACACGTCCTCTCAATGAAGAGGGATGCTAAGATCAAATCCCATTCCTCGAGTAAAAATAAAATAAAAATTAAGTGTTGTGTATATACTTATGGGAAAATACCAAAAATATCTTTGTATTAGCAAAATATTAGTTTTGACTCTGTGTATTTTTAGGAGTATAAAATATATGGAAAATTAGGTAAAATATACTTGTACAATAATGAGTTTTAGAAAAGACATTCATCTCAATAATTTTTAGATGAAATACATTCTTTTACAAAAAAAAAAAAAGTATAAAAGACTTATATACTCTTAAGTTGAAGACGCTAAATAAAGAGTGTCGAGAGCTAGACAAGGTATTTAGAAACTTAACAGGAAAAACAACAAGATACATTTGAGTACTTAGTACTAAACAATGTGAGACAGGTGTCGACCTATGCTAAACAAGGTGTCAAGCAATGCTAAATACGGGTATCGAGAGCTAGATAAGATATCTAGAAACTTGACAGAAAAAAAATATACATTTGAGTGTTTAGCACTAGACAGGACTAAATAGGGTATTAAATCACACTAGACAAAGTGTCGAGCACTAGACAAAGTGTTTAGAAATTCGACTCCTCCTCTAACGGGAATGTGAACCTTTGATTAGATAAATAATTGAGACATTTTTATATTTAAAATAATTTAAAATTTCAAAAAGTGTACTAGTAAAAAAATTATTAAAAATTGTGTATTTAAAATACACTATGCTTATTTTGTAAAGAACCCCTGTAATATATCTCTCAGTTTGCCAGGTTAGTTAAAAAATTATTCCTTCCAACGTATTTTCGTCAATTCTTTTTTACCTCATAGAAAGTTAAACTGCCCTCGGTCAAATTCTATATTGAAATTGCAACCAAACAATTCAAATGCCATTTGCCCAAACTTAGTTTGGAAAAAAAAATAAAAAAAAAGATAGGATACTATTTTTTTTTAATGATGTTTGGTTAAAGAGCTAAAGAGATAATTTGACTATTCATTTCACAATGTAATTTTTCAAAGTTTTACATTAGGGACAATGTTGGTCCGATTTAGTTAAGTAAAGGGATATATTTTGCACTGTTAAAACATAATATCAAATTGGTAATTATTGAAACACAAGAATTTTGGTATTTCAACTGACTTTTCATTTTGAATCAATTAAACTATATCCTAAAAGATTAATAAGGAATTCTGCCAAATGATGTGACGATATAGAGCCTTAAATATATACAAGGCTGAAAAAAGAGGGTTGAATCCATACCAGTAACTAAAGGTGAAAAAGTCAAGAAAAAATAATTAAAACCGAGAGTTCTAATATTTAAAATGATGTCACTAAAGAATCCGAAGCACTTTAATTTACATTTCTAATTAGGAATATGTGAAAAATCTTGTCCTATGTATATAAGGCAACTAGACTGCCTAGTAATTGTTCATTAATGTTGTGCGGTCTAAAATCCTAAGGTCGCATGAGGGTTAAGTTCGACCTCCTCCGTGTTGGTTATGTGCGACCTCTTCCACAGGTTATATGCGACCTTCTCCGTGTAGTCTCCTTTGCATAAGTATGTGCGACCTTCTCTATATAGGTGGTGGGCGACCTCTTCCGAAAGAAAAGGGAAACAAGTAAATGCTATGTCAAACAGGAAACCTACAAGGAAAGGGAAACAGAAGTCTCCTATTTATGATCAACCAGCTACCCGTTTTTGAGGGGTTATCCAATTATGTTGTTACTTAATTTATGTTACCCGATTCTATAGTTACCCGTTTATACAATTAGGATTATATGGACATAGGGTTACCTTTACCTATATAAAGGGGACTCAATGTTCCGAAGAGGGATCAGGTTTTGAGTATTCCAATTGCTTTTCAGTTTTCCAATTTCCAGACGAGACATTGTAACTTTGAGTACTTGTAATTCTCCATAAAATAATAAAAAAAACAGTGGACGTAAGCTCATCTTTTTCGGGGCTGAACCACTATAAAATCCTCTCTTTATTTGCTTTGATTATTAACTCAATTCGCACAAGCCACATCTCTTAATTTTTTCTAAATTTATTGTTGATAAAACCTCCATCAACAATTGGCGCTAGAAGGAGGGCTATTCTGGCAGAAAATTTTTTCAAATTCCACTTTTTCAATAATGGCAAACACTAGAAACACTACCAGAGTCACCGGAACTAGCCAAAACCAACCTCAAAGTACTGCTGCTACACAGGCAACCCCTGCTCCGGATCAGCCTACTATGACTGTAACAGAAAACCTTTTCCAGAGACAGGATCGTATGGAGGAGACGCTGGTGAACCTTCAGCAAGTTACTAACCAGAACAATGACACCCT
>JXTB01000098.1:140149-170867 GCA_002914805.1 Parasponia andersonii
TTCTATTGAAGTTGTTAGCTTGCTTAGGTGAACAACTTACTTCGCGCAAGATTTAATTTTTAGAATTTAATTAACTGGTTAAGGTTTAAAATAACAGCAAGAATAATTTTGGCAAAAACTTTTATACGAATTCAAAAGATATTTAAGTTGATATGTACCAAAATTTGAATTTTTGAACTGATATTTATAAAAGCTTAAGCTTCCCCTCTCCAGAAGGTAGGTCAATGCAAGATGTCATTGCTCTTTGTAGCACAGTGACATTAAATAATAGGGAAATTAACTTGGGTAGTACTAATTTGAAATAAAATGATTTTTTTTAATAGTCTCTTTTAAATTCACATTTTTAATAATATACAAATTGTATGATGATGGGTCACATAATTTGTGACTATAAAAATTGATTTTTCTAAGACTAATCAATAGTCACAAATTGTGTGACTCTACATCACACAAGATTACAAAATATTAAAATACTATTAAAAAAGTCATTTTTCAAATCACTCTTAAAAAAATCATAATAGTCAAAATTACTACTATTTATTTTAATTTCCCTAAATAATATCGAGAAGTGGGCTTTTCCAAAGTTTTAAGTTTAGCCCAGTAGATATTCCAGCGTCACGAACTAAATCCAGTGTAGCCCACATAACAAGTAGTGAGAACCAAAAACGGGATCCAGTTGAAAAGTTCACTTTCTTTTTCATGTGAAAGATTTACATGGTGATTAATTTGATTCTTTTTGTGATGATTCCCTCGTAACGATACACATATAAGAAAAACTTCTGACTCCAATTCCCTTGGAGAAAAAGTTACAAGCTTTTCTTGGTGATTATATGGACAATGTTTGTTCATTCCTAAATTTAACAAATACAAGGTGTTCTTTTTATTTATTTATTTATTTTATAGGGAATTTTAATGTGATTAGGACCGATTTTGGGCCCAAATGACATTTTTAGGGATCGAGGAAATCAGGCCGAGTATTTTGATGGTTGATATTAGTTTTTTCTTAGAAGTTACTAATATTGTTCTTTACAACTGCCATATGTGAAAGTACCAGCATTTTTAGCCAGAACCACTTTTAAAAATATTTTTTTGAGTAGTAGTAAGTTTAATTATAATTGGCCAAAACAATAATGATTATTGGTCATAATATTAGTCACTGGTATTGTGAAAGGCCATAAGTAAAATGTCAACAAAAAAAAAACATGTTGAAAATGGTCGAGAAACGTCAATTTACATCGAAAATTATCTTATTCTCATCCATTTCACTATAACTTGCTAGTAAGTTCTAACTCATATAGAAAACCCATTTGATTTTATTCATTTTTATATATGTCCGGCATGATCAATTAACATAAGAATTAACTGATTTACTGTAGGTAAATTACTTAATTTATTTGATATATAGCAAGTATATTTTGCATTCTCGAACATAAAACTAAAAAATAAATTATTAAAAAATAAAGAGAAAATTTGATTTTCTGTGGTAAAATTAAAGGGAAAAAAAAAACAGTTCCAAAAATACCGTCTTGCCCCTTTTTATGAAAAATCCCAGACATTAGAAAAAAAACCATTCTTTAGCACTTGAAGAGGGTATTCGAAGTAGTAGTCAACTTATCTCTTCAAAATATGAATCTGTTAAAGTTAACGAGGAAGTCACTTGAAGTAGCTCGTTAAGTTGTTCGAGATAATTAATCCACGATTTTTTTAATAAATGATGTTAGAATTTTAAATTCTTAGCATTCGAAAACAATATTTTTGTAAGAACACAGATATAAAAAGAAAAAGTAAATAAAAAATATATTTTTTAATTTTAACGTAGACTACCCTATCCAATAGAACATAATAACTATGAAGTATAATAACCATATAAATATGTGAAATGTGTAGGGGCTTATCTGGTCGGTTTTCCTTTAGCTGATAAAAGAAAGAACTTTCCCTTCCCTGTAACATTCGGCTTCTTCCTATGAC
The DNA here is from genome assembly GCA_002914805.1 of Parasponia andersonii. Lineage (NCBI taxonomy): Eukaryota > Viridiplantae > Streptophyta > Magnoliopsida > Rosales > Cannabaceae > Trema > Trema andersonii. The sequence continues at coordinate 142,118 of JXTB01000098.1, forward strand.
GCTATATTCTCTCTAGCTGCCACAACATACGTGACAAAGTTATATTAAACTTGTCTTCCACAGCTAATTTACGTTTTGGACCCTTTATTTTTAGATATATATATATATATATATAGTTAGTCGCCTTATCACAAAGAAACAAGACACGATCGATTTGTTGCATTCACAGCAAAGTAAGCTTACCCCCAATGTGTTGTCATTGGTTCTCAGCGTCAGGACATGCCAATGCCCTTATCAACATTCGAGCACCTCTGCGCCTTGGCGCCACCGCCACGTACACCTTTATACGCCTATGTGCTGTGTGGCATAACTGCGCCCACCTGTAGGCGCTTGGCCAAGACACTCGTTCGCGCACACAGTGGGCTAAACCGAACAATTAACGTAAAAAAAAATAATAAAAATCAAACCGATTTGGAGGGGGAAAAAGAAAATGGTTTCGACTTGTCCATGGTTTTTCACGGTTTAGTGGTATAGTTAAAATATGATATTAACGAGGTCTAAGGTTATTTTTGTTACGCTCGAATTTCATCAGATTCATTTTTATTGTCTACATATTATCAGAGCCGTTTTAACATAGTTGAAGTTTTAGGAAAAATTTGAAATGAGATTTTGTAATTTTTTTTTAAAAAATAGATTATATAAATTTAGTTTTAATTTTTCTACTTAAAATTTATTTTTCTAGCTTTTTTAAATGAAAATTATTGTTCCATAGATGATATATTTTGTTTTATAGATAATCTAGCTAAATCATTCAATCTTTCTTGTGACATTATAGATCTAAGGTAAGATTTTATTATTTTTAATTTAGAAAAGCTTAACTGTTATTAGAATTGTTAACAATATTCTATAAGCAATAAAAGTGTTTAGAAAAGAATCTGTTCTTCTTATATAATCAAATGTTTTAACTGGGTTAATTAAATTCTTTTGGAAAATTTCTCTTAGTACTCTTAATTCAGATTATAACTCTAAATCGTCAATATTAGAATCATCACCATGTTTTAGCACATGTTCAAGATTAAGACAATAACTATTTAAATCATCATCATCTAAGGACTTTAATTTTTTAAAATCAAATAAAAATCCAAAAATATTTTCATATACTTAAATCTACTCAAATATACTTTTAAGAGAAGAAGTCGTCTGATCTATTATGTAAACAAAATAATTAATTCTGAAAGACTCCTTAGTAGATTGTATTATTCTTTCATCATTAAGATTCTCTTCAAATTATTTTTTTCCCTATGAAATACTCGCTTTTTATGAAATTTAGTTACTATTTCTATTTTATTTGCAATTTCTTTAATTAAAATTATAGCCGATGTAAATATATTTTCTCTATACTTTTCTAAACAAGAAAGAAGACTTTTCAATTTATCTATAGTAATATCAATTTTTATATCTGTATTTTGTAAGGTCTTACTAACCGAGTTAATAATAAATAGTATATCATACCAAATAGTCATACCTAACAAATATTCATAATTTTCTAACTTATACATTGCTAGACATTTAGCTTTACCTTTTATTTTAGGATCTTCACTAGTTTCAGGTAATTCAAGTAAAACATCTCTTACTTTTGGAGCTCGAAAATTAATTACCTTAACACTTTCGATACGACTTTCTCAATGTATTTGTGACAATGATTTGTCAAATTAGATATATTATTTTATAGTATTTTTCATCGTTTTGGTGAAAAAAAGAACAATGTATATATGCGTTGTAAAACTCTAAAAAATGTTATAACTCTAAGACAAGACGTCACTACGTATGACAACCACAAAGATGTACAAAATGCTCTAGCATTTATCTCCAATAATCTTTTTTGTATACCTTATTGCTTCCCTTTCATGTTAGATCTATTATCATATCTTTGTCCTCTTATGTCACTAATATCAAGTTCAAGATTTTTAATTGCATTTATAAGTTCATTAAAAAGACTTTTGTTGATGTATCTTCTACTATTAGAAATTCTAAAAAATGTTCTTATACTTTTATTGGACTTGTTGTAATATTTACACATCTTAAGATAAGAGACATTTGTTCTTGATGACTCATATCTGGAGTACAATCAAGTATAACTAAAAAATATTTTGCATCTTTAATTTTTTTAAGCATTGTATTTTTAACTTCAAGAGATAACATTTGTATTAGCTCATTTCGGATATTATCTCTAAGATAATAATTATGAATTTCACCATCTTATATACATCGAATATGTTTTTGCATTGTTGGTTCAAATTCAACAATCATTTCAATTAGACTTAAAAATTTCCATTATTATGTTGATATAACTTCTCATTTTTTCCACGAAAAGTCAAATTGTTTTTAGTAAATTCTTTACAATAGCAATCATTCTTATTATAACTTTTTTCTAATGTTCCTTTTCTCTATTAATCTTTTTTTGAATACTTTTGTCAATTGTCTTATTTTGTAACAACCTTAATTGTAAATCAATCTAAGTACTTATGTTTGTTATACGCTCATTAGATGTTTCATGACTTTTAAGTTTACTACTAAGATTTTTCCAATCATCATTACTTAATTGACTGGTGCTATGTTTTGTGTTAAATAACTTGCAACAAAATAATATACTTTATTAAAATCTTTTGAATAAACTAACCATTTTCTATCATGTTTTTCTCCATTTAATAATTTTCGTATGTAATGTATAATAGAGAAATGCCTAGAATTTATCTTTTAGAAAATTTATGTTATTTTCTCGAATTGGACATTTTTCAACTATAAATCTCTTAGCTTATCATCAATAATAATATTTTCTTATCTTCCTGGGTTAAAAATATTTGGAGGAGTGCTATGTAAATTTTGATTGAGATCTTTACTTTCTTCATTTATTTTAGATTCTTTCATGTGTTCTTGACACTTTTTGCTTGTATTTTCATTATTTTTATTACTTGTAAAAAACTTATCAAGAGCACTTTTTTGAGATTCAATCAATTTTGTTACTCTTCTTTTTTTCTTAAATTTCTCATAACTAGATTCATATTTTCTATTAAACATTCCATGATTATGAATTATAAGTATTATTGATAATTAAACTATATAAAAGATAAACACCCTAATAATAAAAATATAATATCTTAGATTCTTACAAAGAACAACTACAATGAAAATTGAAAAATATAATGACTAATTTAAATGTCACAAATAAAATTAATAATAGACTTACTAATTTAAATTTCACGAATCCTAAATAAAATAAATAACAACACTTGAAAATTGAGCCTTGAACTTGAAATAAGAGAGTCAAACTCGATAACTCAATTGGTCCTCTTTTCTCTTTTTGCTCTTGAAAAATAGTGATAGAATTTAAGAGATGTTGTAGAGAGACGAGAATATGAGAATAGTAGAAAAGTAATAGCTAAGCTTAAAGCCTAAACATGCATGCTAAGATGAGTGTTTTATGCGCAAGAGTCACAAGACATGCTTTGTTTTTTTAGAAATTCGTATTTTTTTTTAAAGTTAGACACATATGAGATATATAGAGCAGACAATAATATTGTAAGTAGACGAAGAGAGTATTAAAAAAAAAGTTTACCTTTCTTTAGTTAAAAGTAGGCCTTTTTTCATATATTTTTTCTACTTATACATTTTCGCTTGTAGGGGCCCAAGCAATGGCCTTACTTGCCTAGCTTTGGAGCCAACTCTGCATAAGATCAATTAAGTTTATATATATATATATATATTCGACTATGAATATTATAGCTAAGAAAATGATCATTATTTGACTATGATTGTAGCTAAGAAAAAGATTATTAACATTTAATTACTATGATATTGATACTTAAATTAGACAGCTTGGATTAAGTATCTAATTGATTTGATTACTCAAAGGTAAGATTTATTATATTATTTGCTTAATTATTAGCGTTTCAATTCTCATTCAAGCTTCGATCTTTATTGGTCTATAAATACGTCATATTATCTTTTCCCTTGACGATAATTAATCTACAAAAGGTTCATACTATTGCATGTTCTCTACTATATTCTTAGCCTCCATATGTGTCATGATTATCACGATTCTCCCATTCTCTATTACATGATCTCCATCTCTATACATTCGTTAAACTGAAGTACATTCACATATTTTAATACATAGACTAATTGTCACGGCCTAAACTCCGGACCAGTGGCAGAAAAAGAATTTCACAAATGGAAGTTCATAATTTATTTTAGAAAATAATAAAAAGACGACAGTTAGTTTACAAAAGTAGTTCAAATTTTTAAATTCCCATAGTTTTTGATCACCACTAGACATAAACGGTTAATAATAGAAATAAAACATTAATATGCATTACATTGTCATTACTAGTGAGCATTATAGATAATATAGACTAAATTCAAAGTATGAGCTTTAAATATTATTACAAGTCCAAGGTGAGTATCTAAGTAATTACCAACCACAAATTTAGGATAAACTCCTCCTTGGATTACTCCACCCCGGAGTTATCCAAGTCGCATTATAAATTACCTGAAAAGGGAAAGAAATGGGGTGAGCATTCCCATGCTTAGTATGAATTTCAATTACCCTTTTTGATATGAATGTAACTTTTCAAACCTGCATGGTTAGCACCTTTCTAAAATCTATTTATAAAATAAGTTCGCAAAGTAATCAAAAATCATAAGAAACCATGTTCATCATTATGCATATCATAAATCAACCAAGTACAAGCATTTACATGAGCTCTCATCCTCTCATCACGGTCCTGTAAAACCTCTGTAACAGAGGTACCCAGCATCTTGACACTACCTGAAGGTGTGTCAGCAAATCCTGCGCAGGGTCCTAGGTCTTTCACTTAGTACTACAGCAACTCACCAGCGATCTAAATATTATGATACTAAAATAGAACTCAAGTACGTGATCCTATGGTAGGTACAATATGTCATAGAGTGTGTAATAACTATATATAAAAGTATTTTAAGAAATCATGCTTTAATACTCATTTGGTATTATTCTGGAATTTATAGAAAATCGGGTAGCATAATGGCTGTAGTTTCCCAAAATCAAAATTTTAAACCTGCATAAAAATCATACCAACCAATCCTAGAACAATCCAATATATCTCAATAGTTCATAAATTTATCAAATATCCAATCAAACCATTGAATTCTATGAAAATCAACATTTTCAAGAAATAGGTCATAATGCATATTTAAATTAAAATAAGTATAAAACTTGGTAATTGAACCCCTACCTCACCTGGATAGCCAGATTAAGCTATCGGCGTTCGTAGATTCTCCAGTTGGTCACCCAATAGCTCGGAGGGTCGTTTCGGGATCCCGTGATCTCACTTTGAGGGGTGACTTTCCAAACGAAGCCTCAAATTGTGAAACGGAGGTCACTACTGAATTCAGAGCACCCAAAGATATTGGGTTAGACATATAATTCGATTAATTTAGGCCTCGGGTACAAATCCTAAGCCTCGTGTCTCGAATTTCGTGCCCACTCAAAACCTATTGATGTTTAATATCAAAACTCATCTCTTGACCTTACTTAGTCCAATTCCGATGTCCAATTTCAGTTTCGAGGCCTCTAGCTCAAATTTGGGCTTAATTAGAAACTAATTAGAAAAGTTTCAAACATACCACTTTCTAGAAATATTTAGATAAACGTCACAAATTTCAGATCATATTTTCTCTCAATCCTTACATTCAATTTTCACAAATCTACCACCCATTCTTCTATCTTAAACCACATTTTCATCTCTCAAAGTTTCGTATACAATGGATTAACATAGCAAAATAATTACACAAATGCCACTTTTTTTTGTTGAAAATACCACAAAAACTTTTAAACACTCACCAGAGCTTCTTGGCCAAAAATTGATGGCAGTGGAGGGTGAACCCAGGTAGGAGGAAGCTTGGGCTTCGATTTGGTAGCAGTGGGTGGTGGCTAAGGGCGGCGAAACGACAAAAAACTACCGCGAAATGTCTCGGGTTAGGCTCGACTTCACGAGCTGCTTGCTGCGGCTGGACGGTGCGACGGGTTCAGGTGGCTGGTGGTTGAAGTGCGTCAGGCCATAGGGGAGGTGCACCGGTCGGAGTCCAGGCTTGGGTCTTCGCTGGTAGCTGACGGTGAAGTTGCACAAAGAAGGAGCAAAAGAGAAGAAAAAGAAGAACGGGAGAGGAAGAAAGAGAAGAAAAATATATACATATAAATTTTTTTTGTCAAAAGACCATTTTACCCTTGATAAAAACTGATTTTTACATCCTCTCCTCCTTAAGGGAATTTCGTCCCAAAATTCGGAATATAAGGCATGAATCAAAGTATCGCCTCAAGTTGAAAGTTAAACAAATGAGGATACTTCTCATACATCTTGGTCTCAAGTTTCCAAGTTGCTTCTTCTTCTTTGTGGTGTTCCCAAAGAACCTTGACAAGTAGTATCTCTCTATTACGAAGCACTTTGAGCTCTCTTCCCAGTATGCGAACTAGTTGATCCTCATAAGTCACATTCTTTTGGATAGGTAATTCTAAGTACTGGACAACGTGAGATGGGTCAGGTATGTACTTCCTGAGCATTGAAACATGGAATACATTGTGTACTCGACCCAACTGCAGTGGTAGATCCAGATGATAAGCAACAGGTCCAATTCTTTCAGTAATTTCGAATGGTTTAATGTACCTTGGAGCTAACTTCCCTTTAACTCCAAATCTTGTGACTCTGCACACTGGCGTAACTTTCAAAAATACACTATCACCAATGTCAAACTCTACCTCACATCTTGAGGTATTAGTATAGATTTTCTGGCAACTTTGAATAGCCTTGAGTCTTTCTCTGATCTTGTTAACCTTCTCGGTAGTCTCTTGTACTAGCTCAGGCTCAAGAGTAACACATTCCTCTGCATCAGCCCAACACAAGGGTGATCTGCAGGGTCTCCCATATAGTACCTCATATGAAGCCATACCAAGACTAGTTTGGTAGCTGTTGTTGTAAGCAAACTCCACTAATGACAGGTGATCATTCCAGTTTCTACCAAAATCTAGTATACATGAACGAAGCATGTCCTCTAGGATCTGTATAGTTCTATCAGATTGGTCATTTGTCTGAGGATGATGAGCTGTACTAAGATTTAGTTCTGTTCCCAATATTATCCATATAAAGACGACTAAGTCAGGTAAGTGAAAAGTCAATCCTGATCAGTACAAAGTGTGCGGTCTTTGTCATCCGATCAACTATCACCCAAACAACGTCATTCTTTCTTTGAGTCTTTGGTAGGCCTATTACAAAATTCATGGTGATTTTATCTCTTTTCTATTCTAGAATAGATAAAGGCTGAAGTAGTCCAGCTGGCCTCTGGTGTTCTGCCTTGACTGACTGACAAGTCATATACTTAGCTACAAAAGTAGCTACCTCTCGTTTCATGCCTTTCCACCAGTACTGCCTCTTCAGATTATGGTACATCTTAGTGCTACCAGAATATACTATGAACTTAGACGTGTGAGCCTCAGTCAGAATAGTTTCTCTAAGATAAGGGTCATTGGCTATAACTAGCCTTCTATTGAAAAGCAAAACCCCTTATTTATTGGTACTCCAACTATCTAACTGCTCACCATTCTAAAGTTGGGTCCAGACCGTTCTCAATTCTTAATCTTGCTATTGACTCTACTGTGCTATCTGGAGAAGTGATGGTGTAGCCACAATGTTACTGATACAAGCATTTTTCTCATTTTCACTATACTCCAAGTTATAGTCACCAATGGTAACCAAATTCTTCCAATCTTTTAGTATCAACGAAGCAAACATTGTAATGCCCAAGATTGTCACATGCATAATAAGCCAATAATAAACATGTTTATATTGCATAATAGACATATCAAGTGACTAGAATCAACTTTACAGTAAATTTCTCTTTCTTTATTGTTAAATGCTTTCAATATGTGTTATTGTACTAATATTTGTCGAAGTGTTCCCATGCAGTGTAAAGGCTCAGTACTCTCAGAGAGAGAGAGGAGCTAGATATGTGAGAAGAACAAAGAATATATATTTATGAATATAATATAATGTGCTCATGCATTAAAATCAAGTTTGATGATAACTAGGTAAAATAGTAGTTTTTCGGTAAAGTGCATTTTCACGCTTTTTGGAGCTAAATTTATTATACGTTTAACATATCATAGCTTTAATTCAATGTATAAGACTCATTTATAGTATTTTATTTGTCGGCCTAGGTAAGCACGAGGTGACAGTCATTGAACTGAACTATGTTTAATTACACTAAGCTAGTTTAGGTTCGGCTTAATCGCGTAATGTTAATTTTGTGCATTCTATTAATTAGGCATTGATACTATATTTGTATTATTAATTGGAATCAAATTGACTTATTTTTATGTTTAATGATTGGTAATAGGGCTAGGTTCCAAGAGATTACAACGAGATTGGCCATATAGGATCATAAGTCAAAGTATGACTAAATTTCAGCTTTTAAGCTAGGTTTTACCATTTTAGTCTACACTTGAGTGTATAAGAATGACCAACAACGTGGTGAGTAAGTCAAGAGTGATTTAAAGCTGGACACATAGATAGTTTAGAGTGTTAAATGCCAAAAATACCCCTTAGAATTTAAGTTATGTCATTTTTAGCCTTTAAGTATTGATTTTTGACCAAATCTGGTCATTTCCTTCCTCTTTCTCTCCATCCACGACTTGAACCACTCTATCCACTTTTTACACTTCTCTCAGCTCCCCTTAACCATTTCCAAGAGTTTCCAAGTGGTAGAACTCAATTTGGAGCTCAAGAAAGCAAGATAGGTCCAAACTAGTCAAGGTAATTCTACTAGTTCTTCTTCCTAGGTTTTGTATTATTATTTCAATTCTCCACTTGATACTACTTAAGTAATGTTTCCTCTAGGTCATCTTGAGTCTTAAGATCAATTTCAAAGCCTTAGAAATCAGTTTTGTGGAAGTAAAAGATAAGAGCTTCAATAAAAGTTCAAACTAGTCAAGGTGAGTTTTTTGTGGAATTTAGAATTGGCAATTTATTTCCATTGCTTTAGCTCTTTAATTAAAACTTTTATTTGATGAATTAAGGTCTAAGAAAATCTTATATATGGTAAGAAACACAGAATTTTAGTGGAAAATTAAAGTTAGTCTTAAAGCCCTAAAGTTTGCTACTTGTGGATTCAAGTGTTCCATTGTTAGAATAAGCTTCCCATACTTATAATCTGATTTTATAAAATTGAAATGTATATTTTGTTGATCCCATGATATAAATATATTTGTTTTGTTGCTGTTTGTGACAATAAAAAATTGTAAAAGTGGTTTTAAACTTTGTTTAAAACGAAAGGAATTCAAGTATACCTAGGTTACTCTAAATGATCCTCTTTGAGTTATATATGTGAGAATTGGCTTATTGATTATTATTACAGGTCTTAAACCATGATTTTAATCATGTGGGAATATCCTAAAAATAGAGGAGGTGCTGTCTAAATATTTCTAGAACCAAATGGTACCATTTAGAAGCAAATGGACTAATTTTTATGAAAGTAGATGGCATTTTAGTTCATTTTGTGATTTGGGTTTCTTCTTGTGTAAAAGCTATGATTCAGTTTTGTACTTATTTCTTTAAACATTTTACATTGTAGTGATAATTTTAGTAATAAAATTGACATCGGGTCTTCCACACACCTTGCCATAGAGGATACTGACCCTTTCCACTATCTTTTCTACTGGACACAAGGTAAGTGAAGATTTATTTTAACTGCATCATAAGAACAATAGTAGATACAAGATATTTTCCTACATACTTATGTATATTATTTCAATTATATGTTATTTATATTGTTGTTGCAAAGCTTATGGAAACATAAGCATGGCATGATCATTTAAGCATGATTTTCAAAGAAGTGAAGTTTTCCACACATTGGATTTAAAGTTGTACCATTGTACTAATTTTACAAGATATATTTTAAGTACAGTGTTTAGTCTGTATACATTGGGTAAGTATAGTTTGCACAGGCATCCTTCCCGCATAGGTGGGCACGGCTTATTGACTGTCGGAGCTGAGTATTGTACTATGAGATTTATCAGGTGTATTACTTAGTCAGTTTGCGTTGGATATGTATGGTTCACATTGGCCATGTGTTTCCTTCCCGCAGAGGTGGACACAGCCTACTGACTGCCGCGACTTTGTAATGTACTCAAGGGCCCTATAAAGAAATATTTTCTAAGAAAAGTGCATCAAAATGAAAAGTTATGGAAGAAAGAGTATAATGTGAATTTCAATGAAGTTTATGTATTAAACATGTTCACGAGCATGCATGATCTTTACTTACTGAGCATTAGCTCATTTAGTTTCTGTGATGCAGATGATGAGATATATGATATATAGAGTTACCGGTTAGCTAGCACACTTTCTTATCGCTATGATCATACCGATGTAGACGAGCTTGACTTGTGGGCGATGTTTTCTTTGTATTTTGATATTTTGGTGTGATGTAAATATTACTGTGGATGGTAAGATAAATAGATAAGAACTTTTGGTTGTATAGTTTATAAAGACACTTTAAGAAAATAATGTCACGTAGGTTCTTTTGTTTTAGAGTTTAAAAAGTTTAAATTGGCCCAAATTTTTGAATAAAACTAAATTCATGGTTTATAAAAGAGTAATGCATCCTAGTTTAACCTACATAGTCGTATAGTTAAGCTAGGTGGTGTTATAACCATGCTATGAGACTTTCTACTCAAAGTATCAGCTACAATATTAGCCTTTCCAGGATGATATTGAAGTTCGAATTCATAATCCTCCATATACTCATCCCATCTTTTCTGTCTTAAGTTCAAGTCTCGTTGAGTGAATAGATACTTCAAACTCTTATGATTAGAATAAATCTCAAACTTCACATTATATAGATAGCATCTCCATATCTTAAGAGCAAAGATCATAGCTACTAACTCTAGATCATGAGTAGGATAGTTCTTCTCATGTGGCTTCAACTGACGGAAAGCATAAACTACTAACTTGCCATTCTGCATTAAGACACATCCCAATCTTAAACTAGAAGCATCGGTGTACACCACATAAGGTTCATTACTGTTAGGAATAGTAAGAATAGGTGCAGTTGTTAATCTCCTCTTCAATTCTATGAAAGTTACATCATCCCATACAAACTTGACATTCTTCCTCTTCAAATTTTTCAAAGGCATTGTAATTCTCGAGAAATTCTCAACAAAGCGGCGGTAATAACCTGCTAGACCAAGAAAACTTCTTATCTCAGTTACATTCTTTGGTCTTTCCCGTCCTAGAACAGATTCCACCTTGGAAGGGTCAACAGAAATCCCTTCATGAGATATAACATGCCCTAAGAATTTTACTTCCATCATCCAGAAGTCACACNTTTTTATGAAAGTAGATGGCATTTTAGTTCATTTTGTGATTTGGGTTTCTTCTTGTGTAAAAGCTATGATTCAGTTTTGTACTTATTTCTTTAAACATTTTACATTGTAGTGATAATTTTAGTAATAAAATTGACATCGGGTCTTCCACACACCTTGCCATAGAGGATACTGACCCTTTCCACTATCTTTTCTACTGGACACAAGGTAAGTGAAGATTTATTTTAACTGCATCATAAGAACAATAGTAGATACAAGATATTTTCCTACATACTTATGTATATTATTTCAATTATATGTTATTTATATTGTTGTTGCAAAGCTTATGGAAACATAAGCATGGCATGATCATTTAAGTATGATTTTCAAAGAAGTGAAGTTTTCCACACATTGGATTTAAAGTTGTACCATTGTACTAATTTTACAAGATATATTTTAAGTACAGTGTTTAGTCTGTATACATTGGGTAAGTATAGTTTGCACAGGCATCCTTCCCGCATAGGTGGGCACGGCTTATTGACTGTCGGAGCTGAGTATTGTACTATGAGATTTATCAGGTGTATTACTTAGTCAGTTTGCGTTGGATAGGTATGGTTCACATTGGCCATGTGTTTCCTTCCCGCAGAGGTGGACACGGCCTACTGACTGCCGCGACTTTGTAATGTACTCAAGGGCCCTATAAAGAAATATTTTCTAAGAAAAGTGCATCAAAATGAAAAGTTATGGAAGAAAGAGTATAATGTGAATTTCAATGAAGTTTATGCATTAAACATGTTCACGAGCATGCATGATCTTTACTTACTGAGCATTAGCTCATTTAGTTTCTGTGATGCAGATGATGAGATATATGATATATAGAGTTACCGGTTAGCTAGCACACTTTCTTATCGCTATGATCATACCGATGTAGACGAGCTTGACTTGTGGGCGATGTTTTCTTTGTATTTTGATATTTTGGTGTGATGTAAATATTACTGTGGATGGTAAGATAAATAGATAAGAACTTTTGGTTGTATAGTTTATAAAGACACTTTAAGAAAATAATGTCACGTAGGTTCTTTTGTTTTAGAGTTTAAAAAGTTTAAATTGGCCCAAATTTTTGAATAAAACTAAATTCATGGTTTATAAAAGAGTAATGCATCCTAGTTTAACCTACATAGTCGTATAGTTAAGCTAGGTGGTGTTATAACCATGCTATGAGACTTTCTACTCAAAGTATCAGCTACAATATTAGCCTTTCCAGGATGATATTGAAGTTCGAATTCATAATCCTCCATATACTCATCCCATCTTTTCTGTCTTAAGTTCAAGTCTCGTTGAGTGAATAGATACTTCAAACTCTTATGATTAGAATAAATCTCAAACTTCACATTATATAGATAGCATCTCCATATCTTAAGAGCAAAGATCATAGCTACTAACTCTAGATCATGAGTAGGATAGTTCTTCTCATGTGGCTTCAACTGACGGAAAGCATAAACTACTAACTTGCCATTCTGCATTAAGACACATCCCAATCTTAAACTAGAAGCATCGGTGTACACCACATAAGGTTCATTACTGTTAGGAATAGTAAGAATAGGTGCAATTGTTAATCTCCTCTTCAATTCTATGAAAGTTACATCATCCCATACAAACTTGACATTCTTCCTCTTCAAATTTGTCAAAGGCATTGTAATTCTCGAGAAATTCTCAACAAAGCGGCGGTAATAACCTGCTAGACCAAGAAAACTTCTTATCTCAGTTACATTCTTTGGTCTTTCCCGTCCTAGAACAGATTCCACCTTGGAAGGGTCAACAGAAATCCCTTCATGAGATATAACATGCCCTAAGAATTTTACTTCCATCATCCAGAAGTCACACTTGGATCTCTTGGCATAAAGTTAGTGATTCCTCAAGGTCTGAAGCATAATTCTCAAGTGCTTAGCATGCCCTTCTCGAGTTTTAGAATAGATCAAGATATCATCGATAAAGACAACCATAAATCGGTCCAAATAAGGTCTGAAAATTTTGTTCATAAGATCCATGAACGCTGCTGGAGCATTAACCAGATCTGAGATCAATCTTGGAAAAGAATCTTGATCCACTCAGTTGATCAAACAGTTCATCAATTCTTAGCAAATGATATTTGTTCTTTGCTGTTAGCTGATTCAGTTTTCTGTAATCCACACAGAGCTGAAATGTTCCATCAGCTTTATTGGCAAACAGAACAGGAGTATCCTATGGAGAGGTACTACTCATAATGAATCCCTTTGATAAAGGATCATCTACCTGACTTCTCAATTCAGTCATTTCCACTGGAGCCATACGATAGGTTAGAATACAAGCTGGCTGAGCCCTAGGAATGAAATCAATACAGAATTCGATCTCCCTATCAGGTGGTAGCCCCAGTAATTCTTCGAGTAAAACATCTAAAAACTCGCTAACCACTGATATCTAAGAGTACTGATCGGCTGTTCCCATCTCACCATCGATGGCAAATAAATTCCCTTAGCACTCTAGCTTCTTCCTTCCATCTATGCATGCTTTCAGAATAAAACTCGTTTTGAAAGGATTCAAATGAGCTTGGTAAACAATAGGATGCTCATCCTTTGGAAAGAGAGTTACTTTCTTGTTGAAACAGTCAACAGTTGCTCGGTACTTAGATAGCCAATCTATCTCGAGAATCACATCAAATTGTTGCAAAGGTAACATAATTAAATCTGCTAGTAGCTTCCTATCATCAATCGCAACAAGACAACTATGACAGATAGTAGAAATATCGGTAACTCCACCTATAGGTGTTCTCAAAGTCAATATATGGTCCAACATAGAACATTCCAATTCCAATATTTGAGTAAACAACATAGAGATGAAAGAATGGGAAGTACCTATATCAAATAAGACATAAGCCCAAGAATGAGAAATAAGAATCATACTATCAACTACACCTCTGTCTATGTGGTCTTGAGTCTTATCTAGCTCTCCAACTGCATAGGCTTGACCAGAAGCTTTTCCTTTTCCTTTTTTCTCCTTTTCCTTGACCTGGGCGACTGTTACTGGTTCTTGGATTGGTACTGATATATCCACGCCCTTCTTGGTTTCCAGAACTTTGTGGAGTCTGGAAATTCTGAGTATAGCCTTGGTTGTAGCCTAAACCTTGCAGCCTATACTGATGCTGGTACTGAAAACCATAAGGCTGCTGATAAGGAGTGGAAGTGAATGCCTGAGACTGGGTATAAGATTGCATTGGCCTCGTCTGACTGCCCTGAAAAGGGTCTAAGGCACTTTGACTTCTCTGTGATCCTCTTTGAGACAATGGAGATCCCTGTTGACAGTAGGGGAAAGCTTTTTTCTGGTGGCCTTGCTATCCACAATTAAAGCATCCATATGATCTATAGCAACTTTTCCCTGAACAGCCACTACTGTTACTACTTTCACTATTCTGAGAATTTCGCCCTTGCCGTTACCCTTGGCTCTTCTTGTTCATTTTCCTCTCGTTGCCCTTGTTTCTTGAATGATCTCTCGTTGCTGACTGATTATTAAGAAATGCCTCAGCTTTTTGGGCTGCAGCAAATAAGTCAACCAGATTACTGAAGGGTTGGGTCACAACCTTCTCTAAGATGGCTAGTCTTAAAGCCTCCATGAACTTGATAATCTAGAGGATAGGGTCCATCCTGGGGGCATAAGCATATTGTGCCAAATCCATAAATTGCACATAATACTTATTCACTGTCATGTCACCCTACTTGAGCCGTTCATACTCTCTAATCATAGCAGCTCTATGACTCCTGAATAATCCGTCAAAGGCTTCCCAAGTCATACCAGTCATGTCCTGGGTCAATTTGATTATTTCCCACCAATTAATAACTCCATCAGTCAGCTTATAAGTGGCAAATATTACTTAGAACTCTGTGGCATCCCAATAGTTATGAAGGTCCTATTGACATCTCTAAGCCATCTCTCAGCTGAGGTGGGATCAGGTCTCCTATTGAATGATGGTGGATTGAGCTTCAGGAAGTTCTTGAAGAAACTAGCTTGACGAGGCTCAGGGTTTTGTTCCGTCCTCATACCCGATAATACTCGTAAAGCATTATATAACTCGACCAGAGGGTCAGGAGCTTTCTGTTGTGGTAGAGGTGTTTCAGTTTTAAGCTATTGCCTCGGTATTCTTCTCCTTGGAGGCATTATAGTTTTATATTCATATGCCAAAGTATTAACAAGATAGTGATGTAATCACTTTTGAAAAAAAGAAGTCACAATCTAGTATAATGGTGTCACATCCGAGGTAATTAAACCTTTGCTCTAATACAAAAAATCTTCTGTCACGACCCAAACCCCAGACCAGTGGCAGAAAAGGAATTTCACAAGTGGAAATTCATAATTTATTTTAGAAAATAATAAAAAGATGACAACTAGTTTACAAAAATAGTTCAAATTTTTAAATTCCCACAGTTTGTGATCACCACTAGACATAAACAGTTAATAATAGAAATAAAGCATTAATATCCATCACATCGTCATCACTAGTGGGCATTATAGATAATATAGACTAAATTCAAGGTATGAGCCTTAAATATTATTACAAGTCCAAGGTGAGTATCTAAGTAATTACCAACCACAAATTTAGGATAAACTCCTCCTTGGATTATTCCGCCCCGGAGTTGCCCAAGTCGCACTGTAAATCACCTGAGAAGGAAAAGAAAAAGGGTGAGCATTCCCATGCTCAGTAGAAATTTCAATTACCCTTTTTAATTTGAATGCAACTTTTCAGACCTGCATGATTAGTACCTTTCCAAAATCTATTTATAAAATAAGTTCGCAAAGTAATCAAAAATCATAAGAAATCATGTTCATCATTGTACATATCATAAATCAACCAAGTACAAGCATATACATGAGCTCTCATCCTCTCATCACAGTCCTGTAATACCTCTGTAACAGAGGTACCCAGCATCCTGACACTACTCGAAGGTGTGTCAGCAAATCCTGCGCAGGGGCCTAGGTCTCTCACCTAACGCTGCAGCAACTCACCAGCGATCTAAATACCATGATACTAAAATGGAACTCAAGTACGTGATCCAATAGTAGGTACAGTATATCATAATGTGTGTAATAACTATGCATCAAGTATTTTAAGAAATCATGCTTTAATACTCATTTGGTATTATTCTGGGATTTATAGAAAATCGGGTAGCATAACGGTTGTATTTTCCCAAAATCAAAATTTTAAACCTGTATAAAAATCATACCAACCAATCCTAGAACAATCCAATATATCTCAACAGTTCATAAATTTATCAAATATCCAATCAAACCATTGAATTCCATGAAAATCGACATTTTCAAGAAATAGGTCATAATGCACATTTTAAATCAAAATAAATAAAAAACTTGGTAATTGAACCCCTACCTCGCCTGGATTGCCAGATTAAGCTATCGGCGCTCGTAGATTCTCTAGTTGGTCACCCGGTAGCTCGAAGGGTCATTTCGGGATCCCGTGAGCTCACTTTGAGGGGTGACTTTTCAAACGAAGCCTCAAATTGCGAAACGGAGGTCACCACTGAATTCAGAGCACCCAATGAGATTGGGTTAGACATATAATTCGATTAATTTGGTCCACGGGCCCGTGGCACGCAAATTGAGGCAAATCTCGAGCCTCGTGTCTCGAATTTCGTGCCCACTCAAAACTTATTGATATTTTATATCAAAACTCGTCTCTTGACCTTAGTCCAATTCTGAAGTCCAATTTCTGTTTCGAGGCCTTTAGCTCAAATTTGGGCTTAATTAGAAACTAATTAGAAAAGTTTCAAAAATACTAATTTCTAGATATATTTAGATAAATGCCATAAATTTCAGATCATATTTTCTCTCAATCCTTACATTTAATTTCCACAAATCTACCACCCATTCTCCTATCTTAAACCACATTTTCATCCCTCAAAGTTTCATGTACAATGGATTAACATAGCGAAAGTAATTGTAGAAATACCACTTTTTGTGTTGAAAATACCACAAAAAATTTTAAACACTTACCGGAGCTTCTTGGCTGAAAATTGATGGCAGTGGAGGGTGAACCCAGGTAGAAGGAACCTTGGGCTTCGATTTAGTGACGCTGGATGGCAGGTAAGGGCGGCGAAACGGTGAAATACTACCGCGAAACGTCACGGGTTAGGCTCGATTTCACGAGCTGCTTGCCGCGGCTGGACGGTGCGATGAGGTCAGGTGACTGGTGGCGGAAGTGCGTCAGGCCATGGGGGAGGTGCGCCAGTCGGAGTTCGGGTTTGGGTCTTCGCCGATGGCCAGTGGTGCAGCTGCACAAAGAAGGAGCGAAAGAGAAGAAGAAGAAGAAGAACAGGAAGAACAAGAAGAAGAAGAACAGGAGAGGAAGAGAGAGAAGAAAAATATATACATATAATTTTTTTTTGGTCAAAAGACCATTTTACCTTTGATAAAAACTGGTTTTTACACTAATCACTCAGGTCTTATTTGATCACATCCCTTATCTAATAATCCCATTTTATCTCGCAAGTGATCATAAACCTCTCAAAAAATTCTATCCTATAGCCTAGAATTTTGGTGATTAATGTTATATTCTAATTCTAATTCCCGTGGCCAAGTATGGACCGTATAATTTAGGAACAAGAAAATTTGCTTTAATTTACACGTCAATATAGAACACAAATTACAGATTTAACACGTAAAAACCTTTGGAAAAAATTTATAAGATGAGATTAGCGCAACAATAAGCCTTGAATGATTCTGCAAGATCGAAAACTACGTGCACAAGCGCACACATTAGGTTTAGATCTTCTTCGATTTTCTTCTAACTCTTTAAGGCGCCTATCAATGGGGTAATTAAGTGTGTTTAAATTATACAAAAAGATGAGAGAACCTAACTTGTAGTAATCTTTAATTATATAGAAATTTCACTTATTAAGAAACCCTAAAAGACCTATGCCAAATCCTCATAGAGTATTTGTAAGAATGGCCATTTTTTTCAGATCAATTTAAAAGATAGCTATCTTTTATATTTATTTAATAAATAATTATTTTATAATTTTATTTTGATGAATGACTGCGTTTTAGTTGATTTATTTCTTTAGAAAATAAATTAATTTTCAAAAAATAAATTAATATATTTTGATATACTAAATATGAAAATAGTCATTTTTTAAATAATTTTTAAAATTCGGCCATTTTTTAATAGTGTTTGAAAAAAAAAATTTACCAATCTAAAATTCGGCTATATGACTAAAATACCCATCATCGTAGAGGAAACTACATGAGATATCCTTTTTTGATATTTTGTGTAAGTATATGCTCATTTTTTTTTTTTTTAAGTTTTAACTTTTATATCGATCCCTTTCCTGAAATTATTAGAGCTATTTTTACCGATTTACCCTTATGTTCTTAAACCAGAAAAAGGAGGAAAAAAAATGACTAGTGGTCACGATATAACCCCTCAAAAATACAGAGAGCGGGAAAAAAAAAAAAAACACCCCGACTTAGCTTGTTCTTGGTGCATGTTGAGAAGCTGATTTTTTCTCGCAATTTTCCTAGGAAGCAGACATCTTCACCAACACTCAGCTCCGACACTAATCTCATTCGAATCAAGGTTTTGCATCACTCTGTAAGGCGCCTATCAATGGGGTATTCAAATTATTCAAATTTTCTATTTGATTTGCCGTTTGAAACCCTAGATTCCTGATTGAATCAGAAAATTTTTGGCTGAATTTCATTTTCGTTAGTGAGAAAGCTATAGAGAAAAGATTTTTTTGTGAAAAACAACTGTCTTGGGGGATTTTATTCGTAGTGTTAGTATTAGGTTTATTTTAGTTAGGTATTTATTATTTTGTTTCATTTGGTTTCGTATTGTTTTCCCTGGGTAGCTGGGTCTCAGTTGTGTTGAGAGAGAGAGATCTGTTGTGTTGTGTTTGTGACTTTGTGATTGATTGAAAGAAAGAAAGAAAGAAAGAAATGGCGACTTGCTTTGCTCCTTTGTCATCCTTGTCTGCTACTTACTTCATTTCATTTTGTTTTTATTTACTTTCTTAAAGTTTTCGTTTTCTTCTCTGCAGATTTTGTCTTTTGGTTTTCATATTCATGTCTTTTTTTTAAAAAAATAAAAAAATACAATATATATATATACACAGGCATAGGGGGGGAATGCCAATATTCTGATGGGAAGGGGCGTGAGATTTGGTCGATTAAGAAGTTGACTTCGCGTGGGAAAACTCCAAATCTGAGAATTCAAAGGAAATTAATAAATTAATAATATTTTGTTACAAGTATACCAATGATTTACCACCATGTTTAGTACTTTCCTTTTCTAAAAAAGATGTGATTTAATATTTTCAAGTAAATAGTTTACTTTCTTATGTGGAAAAATTATCAAAATTCCGTAACTAGAGATGACAATTGGGTAAATTTGGGGCAAGTATAGCTAATCTTGTCCTGTACCCACAGTTTGAATCGCTATCCATATTTGTCCCATTTATCTCTTTATTTTGATAGAGTAGGTTCGGGTACCCTTGTTACGTGGTACGAGTACCCGCGGGTATTCCCGTAACTATCTAACTTTCAAAAACAAAATTATTGCGAAAGTTACATATATAGTAAAATTGAGAGAAAATTGTTTCAAAGAAAAAAAAAAAGAGAGGACATATTGTACAAAATAAGAAAGCTATATTATGGACAATATATACACAAAAGTTGTTAAAAAGAAATTTTAAAAAATAAAAATAAACAAAAAAATCATAGCAAAATCATATAATAGGAAAACTTCCAACAAATTCATGAAAGAAATTGGATTCGTGGAGTTGGAGCTTGAATCAGAGAATAGCAATACTTGAAGATTGAAAAACATTGTAAAAATCCGGATTTTTGGGTTGGTAATTTGGATATTTCACTAATTTTTCAGACATAATAATGGAGGGATTAATTTACAAAATTTTTGTGCAGAAAGACTAAATTGCAATTTTTAGAGGACTGAATTAAAAGAGATTTGGGAACCAGAGACTATGGTGTAAATTTTTAAAAATTTGCACGGTCCCCTACTTGTCCCACGTGGGCTCTTTCTCTCACTCGCTCTCTCTTTCTTCTCTCTCTCTCTCTCTCTCTCTCCCTTCGTCGCTCTCTCTGTTCACTCTCGGCTGAAGCACCAGGGGAGGCCGCATCGTCGCCCAGGCCACTGTCTGGCCCGCCAACTACCCAGCGCGAGCTCGCTGTACAAGGGTGCCCCGCTGCCAGTCCCGTGTAGCTATCAGTCACTGTTTTGCCGAATAACACCATTGGAGCCATTTTGAATTTCTCATCACTCGCGACGATTTCGGCCACCATTTGACCTCTAACTGGGCTCGTTGGATTAGTCTCGTCGAGTTGAAGCTCAAGGTATATATATCTTAACCCCACATTGTCCGAATCAAAAGTTGCCATTTTTGGAATACTTTGAGCTTGAGTTGACTTTTTAATCCAGTCGTTGGATCGCATTTTTTTGTCATTTTCGGATTGTACTTGGAAAATGGGGAAGTTTGATATATTTATTGTCTATGTTTGGTGATCGGCACAAAAATTGAAATAAGATGACTAAGATTTGTTTCGATTTACATGCCACTGGTTCGATTTAGGCCCAGACCCGAATTGGACAAGTTATATGTCTAACTTAGTTATTTTGGGTGATAAGAATTCAGTGAAGAGGTCCATTTGTAGATTTGAAGATCCGTTGAGAAGTTGGTTTTTCGCAAGAGGACGATTTAGGGCTTAAAATTAATTCCCGACCCTCCAGATGATTGTCAACGATAACTTGAGGATTCAATAGCATAGTATCGCTATTCTTGTGAGGTAGGGATTCGGTCACCTTCGTTTTCTACTATTTTCGAATAAAACTTAATTTCTGCAACATATGAGAAAAAATGTAGTTTATTTAAATTTCTTGAATATATGTGATAGACTATGATGGTATAATAGATATATATATATATTATATTACTTTTGGGATTTTCTGATTACAGGTTTTTTTAGGTTTATCAAAAATAGGGCAGTTGTGCTACCTATGTTTCTATAAAAACCTAATATATTTATTTTTCTAAAAAACCAGAGCACGATTATTTTCACACTGCAGTTCTGTGTTGCACGTATTATAGGATCATACATGAGCACCGTGTTAGCATCGTGGGTTTACAGTATGGCACTGCATGCCCCACCATCAGTGTAGAGTCCGTAAACCCACGAGGGGTTTTGTTACTTCTGATTACCTACCATTTGGGAGGCATAGGTAATTTGGTTTCCCCTCTAAGTTTGGTAGGTGACACATAAGTGTCTCCTTCGGGTATGGGCTTAGGTGTTAGGCAGGCTTTTAGGTACACTTAGTACCATCATCTTAGGTTTCCAAAGATAAGAGGATGTGAGCTCATAGCTATGGGTTGATTTGTATCATGTGTATATGGATTGATGGTCTTGATCATATTGCTTTATGTACCTATATATATATATATATATACGTGGATTCCCAGTTTGGAGTATATATATATGTATACATGTTTTAGATTTAAACTAACCATGCAGGACTTTTTATCACTAAAATATTTTCGATCGAGGTAATTATTTTTTGTACTGGGCATTTTATGCTCACTTCCTTCCTTATTTCCTAAAGTAATATCCAGTGCGATTTTGGAGATCAAGAGGAGTAAGAGGCCATTGGGATTAAAGTTCATTATTTTGGTAATGCTTGAAGTATGTTGTTATAGTATTTGGATTATTTGGGTTTTGTTTTAGTATTGAACCAAGATTACTAAATTCTATTTTTGTCTGTGAACTTATGTATGCCATTCTGGTGTCTGTTCTAACGTGGATGATGATGATGCTTGAACATAGATTTGATTTACGTTCTTTTCAGTTTATATTCGATCTATGTTTAATGGTGTATACGAACTGTGGGAGAGGTTTATGGGATGGAATTCCAAATATTTTATATAAAATAGATTATTTTATAAAACTAAAACTTCTTAGATGTTTTTTCAAATAAATCAAGGAATTTCTCATCCTTGTGAAATTCCCCTTCTGCCATTAACCTGAATTTTGGGTTGTGATAGAAATTATAGTATAAGAGCTTTGAGTTTAGCAGCTTGGACGTATCACCATTAAACTAGATTGAAGTTAATTTTATGATAAGCATTTATCATTATTGTGTTAGTAATTTGGCATATTGTCTTAAACTTTTAAGGATGCCTCTAAGAAGAGTTTCAAGGCACCAATCTGGTGCCGAACTTCCTCGTCTGAATTTTACTCATCTAATCGAGGTAATGCAGTAGGCATTCACCTAGATGAGCAATCACGACTATCAGCCTCCAGCTCTAAAGGAACGTCAGTTGGATCAGTTAGATCATCTCCAGCAGTTCATGCATCTCTAGCCAGGGTAGTTTGATGTTAGACTAGGAGCTCTCATGGAAATTACTTGGTTGCATGAGATGGAGAGGCACTTTCGGGCCTTTGGTACTCCGATTGAGTTTTGAGTAGTGTTTGCTATTACTCGTTTGACAAGGAGTGCCATTCGTTGGTGGAAAACAGTGGAACGGATGCAAGATATTGTGAGTCTAACTTGGGAAGGCTTTGGGCAGATTTTCAAGGCCCAGTATGCCAATGAGGATCAACAAGATGAAGTGGTGAACTGGTTTGAGACATTGATTCAAGGTAACAAAAAGGTAAATGAGGACTTGATAGAGTTTACTGAGTTAGTAAGTGTTACTCTTGTACCGGGTACAAGTGAGAAGTACTAAGTTGCCAAGTTCAGAAGTTGTCTAAATCAGAATATTTTCAGCAGAATTAGTATCCAGACTTTCCATACTCTTTCTGAGATTGTAGTGGATGATGATGATGCTTGAACATATATTTGATTTACGTTCTTTCGGTATTTATTCGATCTATGTTTAATGGTGTATACAAACTGCGGGAGAGATTTACGTGATGGAATTCTAAATATTTAATCTAAAATGGATTGTTTTATAAAACTAAAACTTCTTAGACGTTTTTCAAATAAATCAAGAAATTTCTCATCCTTGCAAAATTTCCCTTCTGCCACTATACTGGGTTTTGAGTTATGACAAACTTAGCAGTGAAGATTGAAACTAGAGACCTAGAGTTACAGAGCTATGAGCGGCGGCTTAAGATAGAGGAGGACTTGAAGGTGCATAGTTGGAGCTCTAAGGTTTCTTTATTCTTTTTTTTTTTTAAATAAATATTTAATTCAATCATATGTGATATCTAATATATGTTGCAAGATTAATTCAGTAATAGGTGGGCTTGGCTGGTTAGTGTATAATGTAGTAAATGGGCTTCAGTTGGGCTTCATTTAAGGAGTGTGCTCTAGTACTTTTAAATAAATATTATCTACATATGCACATATACATATTATATTTGTAAAACTACCTATATATATATAATAGGGTTGGGTATGGGTGTGGGTATGTCTGTCCCAAACTCCACCCATACCCGTGATGGGTGTTGTCTTTAAATACCCATACTTGACTCGAAAACCCGAATATGGGAATATTACTCGCAGGTAAACAGATTCTCGAGTTAAATTACCATCCCTATCTGTAACTAACCTGTATATGATGTGTATTTGTAAATCAATGATTTATGATTATGTATAATAGTTTATCAATGGTGAATAGGTGATGAACTACTGTATATTAGCAGTAAATTAGTGATATACCATTAATATAAATGTTATATCATTAGTAAATCATTTATATACCTAAGTGATATTCATCTTTATAATATTAGTAAATAAGTAATTTGTTAAGGGTATAGTAGTAAATATGTTCCTATCTATATATAAGTGATAAATTTTTTCAACTCATAGTAAATAAATAATATACCATCACTTAATAGTAGTAAATAAGTAATTTATTAGGGGTATAATTGTAAATATATTACCATTTATAAATGATAAAAGTTTTTAAGTCATAGCAAATAAACCATATGTCATCTCTTAATAGTAGTAAATAAGTAATTTACAAGGAGTATTATGGTAAATATGCTGCCATCGATAAGCGATTATTTTTTTTAAGTTATGTTAAATAAATCATATGCCACATCTTAATAATGGTAAATAAGTGATTTATCAGGAATATAATAGTAAACGTCTATGAGTGAAATTTTTTTAAGTCATGTTAAAATAAATCATATACCACCTCTTAATAGAAGTAAATAAGTAATTTATCAGGAATATGATAATAAATATGCTACTGTCTACAAGTGAGAACATTTTTTAAGTCATGTTAAATAAATTATATACTATCTTTTAATAGTGGTAAATAAGTAATTTACTAGAAGTATAATGGTAAGTATGATATTATCTATAAGTGAAATTTTTTTAAAATCATAGTAAATAAATCATATACTATCTTTTAATAATAATAAATAAGTAATTTACTAGGAATACAATGATAACTACAAATCATTACTATTAAAAAAAAAAAGAATATATTTGATAATAAAATCAAAAAATAATATCCACTAAACCATACCCTCAAAAGTAGGGTATTTTTGTTTAATTCCCATCATTAATTAGCCCAAATCCCAAGAGATCCACCAAACTTGGTTCTCAATTTGATCACAAGTAACAATCTGGACCTTGATCAGGCATTAATTAAGTTATAGCTTAATCTATTTTTGACAAAACAAAAGTCCATTTAATGACTATACAGACATATAAATTCTAACAGAACAACTTGAGTTTCGTTTGACTTTTAATTATTTTTGAATACATGTCATTATCTCTAATTCTATGTTTTCATAGTAATGTTAGGAGATCGGCTTTGCGGAAGCGATAATACAACTAAAATACGAGTTGAGAAAATTTGGGTAAAATGAAATAAATAAGGCACACAAAAGAATTAACGTGGTTCACCCAACTTAGGCTACGTCCACGGACAAGGCTGTGAAGAATTTCACTATGAAGAAGAGATTACAATGCACTTATCTCTAAATACAAGGAGAGAACAAATGAATCTCTCTCTCTCTTGAAATAGGAGAAAACACTCTCTCTAAATAATTTAGGAGAAAACAAGTGGGATACTAAGAGGAATTCCTAGGCTTGAATTCTCTCTTAGAAAGGAAGAGGATTTAGAATGGGATGCAAAACAAGTGATGAAGCCCTCCGTATTTATAGAACTTAAAATGTGATGTGAACACCATCTTTTATTATTACTATTACGGCTGCTCTTTTCGTTATTCCTATTGCGGCTGCCCTTTTTACTGTTCCTATTGCGGCTGGCTGGTGAGCTGTAATTATTGATTTGTTCAACATTCTCCCACTTGAAGACTTGATTTTAATCATGTCTTCACACTTGATGAATCTCTATTTTCTTCCCTTGTCAATTCTTTATGCTGCTTATATTTCTACTAGGCCAAATAAGGATCTACACCATTGGAACTTGTCAGTGTTGATTGGTTTGGTTAAAGTATCTGCTAGGTTCTCCTTTATGTGAATCTTCTTCATATCCACACTTCCATCTTCTACTACTTCTCGAATAAAATGATATTGAACACCAATGTGCTTTGTCCTAGAATGAAAGGCTGGATTCCTTGCAATATGCAAGGCACTCTGACTGTCACAAAATAGAGAAATCTTTCCTTGTTTGTGCCCGAGCTCTTCCAATAACTTTTGAATCCAAATAGCCTCTTTACAAGCTTGTGTCACTGCCATATATTCTGCTTCTGTTGTAGATAAAGCCACAACAGTTTGCAGTTTTGAAACCTAACTTACAGCTCCTTTTGCAAGAGTAAACACATAGCCTGTAGTAGATTTTCGTTTGTCAAGATCACCCATAAAATCTGAATCAACATATCCACTGATAGTAAATTCTGATCCTTTGTAACATAATGTAGCATCTGAGGTTCCTTTGATGTATCTTAGAATTCTCTTCACAGCATTCCAATGCTCTCCACCAGGATTTTCCATATATCGACTAACCACTCACACTGCTTGTGCAATGTCTGGTCTTGTACATATCATAGTGAACATTAGGCTTCCCACTGCTGATGCATACAGTACTCGAGACATCTCCATCCTCTCTGTTTCATTACTAGGACACATCCCAGAGGATAACTTGAAGTTAACAGGAAATGGGGTAGAAATCGACTTACAATCTTGCATATTAAAGCGGCGCAAGATTTTCTTCAAATAATTCTTCTGAGAAAGCTGAATCTTCCTGTTACCTCTGTCTCGGTGAATTTGCATCCCTAGAATCTTGTTTACTGGTCCCAAGTCCTTCATATCAAATTCCCTGGCTAACTGTGTCTTCAATTCTTGGATTCTGCCTTTATTGGGGCCCGCTACCAATATGTCATCCACGTACAACAATAAGATAATGAAATCACTATCTTCATCAAACCTCATGAAGTATGTGCAGTGGTCTGAACTGAGTCTGTTGTACCCAAGGCTTATGATGAAGGAATCAAATCTCTTATACCAACACCTCGGCGCCTGTTTAAGACCGTATAGAGATTTGTTCAAACTACAAACCAAGCTCTCCTTGCCTGTTTCAGCAAAACCTTCTGGTTAGAGCATATAAATCTCTTCTTCAAGTTCTCTATGAAGAAAAGTAGTTTTCACATCTAGCTGCTCTAGATGTAGGTCAAACATAGCACATATCGCCAAAACTACTCTAACTGTTGTCAGTCGAACTACAGGTGAAAATATCTCATTGAAGTCAATACCTTCTTTCTGAGCATATCCTTTTACCATCAATCTCACACGATACTGCTCCACTTGATTATTGCTATCACGCTTGATCTTGTAGACCCATTTGTTGCCAATAGCCTTCCTTCTTTGTGGTAGTGAAACAAGATCCCATGTCTTGTTCTTATGAAGGGCTTCAATCTCTTCTTGCATTGCTGTCATCTATAGGGATACATCCAGGCTCTTGGTAGCCTCATAAAACGTTGTTGGCTCTCCATCCTCTGTCAGAAGACAGTATGCAATATTGCTCTCAGTGATATAATCCGAGTGCCGTGCCGGTGTTCTTTTCTCATGAGTTGATCGACGAATTTCAGAAGCCTCTTCCTCGACTGGTTCTTCTACTTCATTCTCTGGTGCTACTTCAGAAGAATCTGAACCTTCAGTATTCTTTTCTACCTGAACTGTAGTAGTTTCTGGTCTACTATTGTCTCCTTTCTCTTGCAGTTTATACTGTGCAAATATCACATCTCTGCTAATAATAACCTTATGGGTAGTGGGATCCCATAAGCGATATCCCTTGACTCCATCAGCATATCCTAAGAGTACACACCTTCTGGACTTTGAATCCAATTTTGTGATTTCTTGAGTGTTGTACATCACGTACACAGGACATCCAAACATATGTAAGCGAGAATAATTAGCTGGCTTACCAGTCCACTTCTCCATCGGTGTCTTCAGATCAATTGCTATTGATGGAGATCGATTAATCACATAACAGACGATTTTGACTGCTTCTACCCAGAATATCTTGGGTAGACCTGTAGCTTTCAACATTGCTCTTATTCTTTCCAACAAGGTTCTGTTCATTCGCTCTGCCATTCCATTTTGTTGAGGAGTGTACGCTACTGTGAACTGCCTCTTAATACCTTCTTGTTGACAGAAGTTATTAAATTCATCGCTTGTATATTCTCCTCTATTGTCCGTCCTTAAACAATTGATCTTTTCTCTAGATTCAAGCTCTATCCATGCTTTGAATATTTTGAAGACTGAAAACACATCTGCCTTTCTTTTGATAGGATACACCCAAAATCTCCTGGAGTGATCATCAATAAAAGATACAAAGTATCTAACTCCTCCTAGGGACATTACCAGTGCTTGCCAAACATAAGAGTGAACTAGGTCTAGAACTTTTTTACTTCTAGAATTGGATGTGCAAAACTTTATTCTATGCTGCTTGCTTGTGACATAATGTTCACAAAAGGGTAAAGATACCTTTGTGAGACCAAGAAGCAACCTCCATTCAGAGAGAATCTTCAAGCCTCGTTCCGACATATGGCCAAGTTTACGATGCCACATCATCGTTGATTCTTCTCCGAAATTTGTTGAAGCAACTGATGCCTCAGCTTCTATCAGTGTATCTCCTTTAAGCATGTATAGATTCACAGCAATTTTCTCCGCCTTCATTACTACAAGCGCGCCCTTCATAATCTTCATGATCCCATTCTCGACACGAGTTTTGCAATCAAGGTTATCTAATTGTCCCAAAGACAATAGATTTCTCTTCAGGCCCTTCACATGTCGCACTTCTTGAATAATACGAATAGTGCCATCGTACATCTTTATCTTGATAGTACCAATCCCAGCGATCTCTAAGGCATGATCATAACCCATGAATACAGATCCTCCAGAGACAGGTTCATATGTGTGAAACCATTCTCTGTGAGAAGTCATGT
>JXTB01000098.1:178940-210930 GCA_002914805.1 Parasponia andersonii
AATAATGCAAACAAAGTATCAATGCCTAATTATTAGAGTGCACAAAGATGACATTACGCGATTAAGCTTAATCTAAGCTAGCTTAGTGTAATTAAGCATAGTTCAATACAGTAACTGCCATCTCGTGCTTACCTGAAACCAACATTTTGGAAAATGATAGAAATGGTTTCTATACATTAAATAAAAGCTATTTGAAGTTTTAAACGCACAGTCAATTTGGCTCCGAAAAGCATAAAAAATGCATTTTATCGAAAAACTACTATTTGACCAAGTTATCTACAGATATGATTTTAATGTATGTTCGTATAGTATTACTATTCATAAATGTATTCTTTGTCCCTTTCACACACTAAGCTCTCTCTCTCTGAGAGTACTGAGCCTTTACACTGCATGGGAGCTATTCCATAAATATTAGTACAATAATACAGATCATTTAACAATCAGAATGAGTAATTTACCATGAAATTGATACTAGTTACTTGATATATCTATTATGCAATATGAATATGTTTATTATTGGCTTATTATGTATGTGAGAATCTTAGGCATCACAAGAGCAATTAATTTTCTTGGCTAGTAAAATGTGCAGGAGTAGCAATGTTGCACTATAAAAAGGACTTCTCACCCGTTGTTGAAATCATCCCATTAAGAGTGAAAAACACCAAGCGTAAAGTAAGAGTCAAAATTAAGAATTTTTATTCTTTAATATAATTGGGATCAGAGTTATAAGTAAGTATTTATAAACACTTGTAAAGATTTTTTATCTCCTTATAATGATGATTTTGCAACAGCCCTATAAATGTAGCTAAATTTAGTAAACCACGATAATTTTGTGTGTCTTGTGTTTATTTATTTTGAAATTATTTTTCATATTTATTTTATTGCTTTTACTGCTGTGTGTTTATTAGGGAGATTATTCTCTAGTAACTAGTATCAAAGCGAGGTTTGATTCAGTAGGTGCGATAGCTAGAGATGAAGGATCATGATCCGGAATTGATAAGTTTGACGGTAAAAATTTCTTGTACTGGAGATTGCAGATTAATGATTATTTGTATAGCATTTGCATCGGCCTCTATCAGGAAAGAAATCGGAGAAGATGGAAGACGACAACTGAGAACTCCTTGATCGACAAGTGCTAGTTGTAATCTAATTGATGCTAATAAAACAAAGTTACTCATAATGTGGCAGAGGCAAAAACCACAATAGAGATTATGAGTATCCCGCAAGACATGTATGAGAAACTATCGGTAAATAACAAAGTACATTTGATGAAAAAATTGTTTTATTTAGAGATGAGACAAGGTGCTTTAGTTATAACAAATATTAATGAGTTCAACACAATCGTTTCTTAGTTGACGTCCGTTGAAATTAATTTTGACAATAAAGTTCGTACTCTAATTCTTTTAGCATCTCTACCAAACAATTGGGAACCAATGAAGACTACGGTTAGAAATTTTGGAGGCAGAGGAAAGTTACAATTCAATGATATTAGATACCGAATTTTGGCAGAACAAGTTCGCAGAATTGATTCAGGTTAAAGAGTATCATCGACTTCTGTCATAAATCTTGAACGCAGGGGCATGAGCAGCGAGAAGAATTCTAACTAGTGTCGTGATACGTCTAAATCAAAGAATAGTAGAGACAAATCCATATCTGGAAGAAGATTGGAATACTAGAACAGTGATAAGACTGGCCATATAAAGAAATATTGCAAAGTGCCAAGGAGAGATGACAATAGAAACAATGGTGTCAATGTTGCAACTGATAGTTTCATTGAATTTAGGTCTTAGACTCCAAAGCTTTATTTCATACCACTGCACGCCGTGATATATCAGGGAATTATGTTGCTGGTAATTACAGAAATGTTTATTAGCTGATGGAAAACCTTTAGACATTATGAGTATGAGTGATATTCGTTTAAAGATGTCAAACAGGTTAGTGTGAAAAATCCAGAAAGTTAGGCATGTGCCAAAGCTAATGCGAAATATCATATCAATGGGACAACTTGATGATGACGGGTATAATATGACCTTTTCGGGTGGCTCATGGAAGGTCAATAAGGGAACTATGGTTATTGCTTGAAGAAACAAGACTAGAACTCTTTATATGACTTCCAATTATAGAGATACATTGGTGATTGTCAATGCTGGTATTAATTCAAGTCTATGGTACTATAGACTCATGGTGAGCTTTTTCGAAAGGTGGAAGAAAACCAAAAACAACAAAATTAGAGTTAGTTCATACAGATATAGGGGGCCATCTCCTGTGACATCCCTTGGAGGCTCTAGATACTATGTCATTTTCATCAATGATTCGAGCAGAAAAGTATGGGTTTATTTCCTGAAAAATAAATCTAATGTTTATAATACCTTTATAAAGTGGAAAGCCATGGTAGAAAATGAGACAAATCTGAAAATGAAATACTTGCGGTCTGATAATATAGGAGAATATGATAATGATTATTTCAAGAGGTTTTGTGCCAATAATGAGATCAAGTTCGAGAAAACCATTCCAAGGAAACCTCAATAGAATAGTGTTACTGAAAGAATGAATAAGACTGTGAATGATCGTGCTAGGAGCATGGGGTTGCACACAGAGTTGCTAAAGATATTTTGTGCTGATGTAATCAACACCACTGCATATCTTATCAATAGAGAACCATCAGTACTATTGGACTACAAATTACTAGAAAAGATCTAAAACAGTAAAGAGGTAAACCTTTATTTGTTAAAAGTATTTGGTTATTTTTCTTATATTCATATTGACCCTACTATTAGAAGTAAACTTGATCTTAAATCTAAGAAGTGTTTTTTTTATTGGCTATGGTGATGCTGAGCTTGGTTACTATTTCTAGGATGACCATAATCAGAAGATCATCAAGAGTAAGGATATTATATTCAATGAGAAGGTGATATAAAAGAACAGGTTAGGCACGATGCTAATAGAGCATGTCTTGAAGTCAAGAAAATAGAGACAATTCAATTGAATGATATCCCTGTTGATGGCCAGGTAGATCAAAAAGCTATAGCATTAGCAGTAGACCCACAAACTCTAGTTGTTGAACACATAAGATCTTCCAAAACAATCAAACCTCCTCAGAGATATTCTCTTACACTACATTATATTCTGTTGACTGATAAAGGCAAGCCAGAGACCCATGAAGAAGCAATACAGAAAGATGAGTCAACCAAATGGGAGTTAGCTATGAAAGATGAGACTAATTCATTGGTATCCAATCAAATATGGGAGTCAGCAGAACTACCAGAAAGAAAGAAGTCGTTACACAACAAGTGGGTGTACCAGATAAAAGAAGAATATAATAGTAGTAAGCGGTATAAGGCAAGGCTTGTTGTCAAAGACTTTCAACAGAAGGAAGACATTGACTACACTGAGATTTTCTTTCTAGTGGTTAAATTGACCACTATTAGAATAATACTTAGGTTAGTGGCTAAAGAAGACTTATATCTAGAGCAATTAGATGTCAAGACGGTATTTCTTCGTGGTGACCTAGTAAAGAAATTTACATGAACTAGGCATAAGATTTTAAAGTACAAAGGAAGGAGAAAATAGTGTGCAAACTTCAGAAGAGCTCGTATGGCCTAAAATAGGCTCCAAAACAATAGTACAAAAAGTTCGATGCATTTAGGAGTAACAATGGTTACTTACAGTTTTAGGTAGATCACTTTTATTATATGAAGAAGTTTAGCAATTCTTATATCATTCTAGCTTTATATGTAGATGATATATTGATTGCTGGAGTTAGTATAGAGGAAATTGACAAACTCAAGAGGAAATTGTCCAAGGAGTTTCCTATGAAGGACTTGGAACCTGCAATACAAATCTTTGGGATGAGGATTTCTAAAACAAATGTAGTTTTGAAGCTATCACAAAAGAAGTATGTGAAAAAAGTACTTAACAGATTCAACATGGATGAAGTAAAACCTGTGAGTACCCCTCTGGCTAGTCACCTTAAACTAACCAAAGAGTAGGTACCCTTAACTAAGTAAGAACGAGCTTACATGGCCAAGGTACCTTATTCTTATTCTTCTACTATTGGTAGCTTCATGTATGATATAGTGTGTACCAGACTGAATATAGCACATGTAGTAGAAGTTATGAGTCGATATATGAGCAATCCAGGAAAATAACACTAGAAAACATTGAAGTGGATTCTCAGATATTTGAGAGGTATTAATAATATGGCTTTGTGCTTTAAAAGGTCAGATTTTGGTCTATAGGACTATCTTGATGCTGACATGACTGGCGATTTAGATGGCAGAAAGAGTACTAATATATATGTATACATTTTTCGATGTATATTAGTTAGTTGGGCTTCAAAGTTGTAGAAGATAGTCATCCTTTCAACCACTAAAGCAGAGTATATCGCCATAACAGAAGCTAGCAAGGAGTTGGTATAGTTATAGTCATTCTTGGAAGAGTTGGGTTAGAAGTAAGACAAGAGTGCATTGTATTGCGACAGTCAGAGTGCATTCACTTGGCAAATATCCTTATTTATCATGCTCAGACGAAGTATACACATACTCGATATCACTTCATAAGATCAGATTTGGAAGATGGAGCCTCGGTACTTGAGAAGATTTTAAGAAGTAAGAACCCAACTACTGATATATTAACAAGGACAGTAACTATCGATAAATTAAAGTTATCTTTAGCTTCAGTTAGCTTACAAGTATAAAATAGAAAGAGATGAGAAGTTGCATCGAGTATAAAGACAAGATTGAAATCATTCTTAAATGGAAGATTCTTAGCGTTGGAGGATTAATGGATGATTAGAATATCATGTATTAAAGGTTAGAAAAAAGAGAATTGGAGTATTAATGAGTGAATAGTAATCTCAAGCATTAAAGGACAAAATTCTCTTTACAAAAGGGCTTGATATTGCATATAAAAGCATTAAATGCTTTTGATATTCACCGGGTGAAAATGTGAGGTGGCTTTAACCGCGTGTATTTTGTGTACTAAAGAAGGAAAGTGTAGTTAATTCTCCTTGCTAGTAAAATATATAGGAGCATCAATGTTGCACTATAAAAAGGTCTTCTCACCCTTTGTTGAAATTATCCCAGTGAGAGTGAAAAACAACGAGTGTAAAATAAGAGTAAAAATTGAGAATTTTTATTCTTAATAATTAGAAAAAAATATAAATTTTTTGTAATTGAGATCAAAATTGTAATTTTGTGTCTTAAATACTTAGAAAGATTTCTTTATTCTCAAAGATCTGCAATTATCCTGTAGACGTAAATAAATTTGATGAGTCAAGATATTTTTGTATGTCTTATATTTATTTGGGATATTATCACTTTTATATTTTGTATTTTGACACTTTGTTCAAAATATACATTCTGTTTTGGTTATTATCAATATTAACCTTAGATTTAAAATCTGTTACAAATTTATATCATGACACTAATTTAGAGCAGTTAATTTGCCAAGTTACTGTTTAAAAAATTAAAAATAAACCATATAAAAACTGATCCGAGAATAAGTTTATTAAATCATCTTGGTAAATTAACTGATTAAAATTAGTGTTAAGGTATAAATTTGTAACAAATATTAAATCTAAGGGTCAATATTGATAATAACCAAAATAAAAAGTATAAATTGAACAAAATATCAAAATACAAAGTATAAAAATAATAATATCCCTATTTATTTATTTCAATATTATTTTTTTACATTTATATTATTGTTTTTGCTATTGTGTGTTTACTGTGGAGGCTTTTCTCTGACACAATGCTCAATTAGCAAACTACCATGAGCACCGAGTTTTCTTTGGGTGGCTTTAACGCATTTGTTTCTGGGTTTAGCTGATCTCTACGCTTGGCTGGAATGATGAAGACTTTTTATTTTATTTTATTTTTTGAACGTGAGCTCTTTCTTTGAACTTAAAGGGATGAGATCTCTACGGGTCTCTTATGGGCCTCGTTAGCCAATAGCCATGACAATGTCTACTATCTTAATTATTTGATTTTCAATTTTATTTTTTTATTTGATGTGAAATTTAAAATTTTTTTTATCTTGATTTTGTGAGTTTGCTTAATTTAAAATAATGAGTTTTTTTTTTCTATTAACATTAGTGCATATTTTAATTAATTCAAATTTGAATTTAAAATCTTCGATTTTTCCTCAAAAACAATTGTACACTTTCTAAAATTCCAACTCCAGCCCTCATTTGCACAGAACGTAACCCTCACATGATCAACTCCGTCCAAAAGTTAACAATAGTTAAGGACCTGGGGAAATTGCAATGATTTTGTAAATATAAGGACTTAATTGCCTCAATTTTTTTCTCAAGGACTGAATTGCCAAACTACAAAAGACTCAAGGACCAATCATGCCAAAAACCTTTGAATCTATGTCATCTCCGTTTTATTAAAATAGTGGACATTTCTCAGAATAATATACCTGGAGTTATTCCATCATATATCAATAATTTTAGCTCCCTGTTTGAGACTTAGGGCTGAACAAACAAACAGATAAACTGAAAAAATCAACCAAATTGAGACGGAAGAAATCGAAAATCAAACATTAAAAACGAAAGAACTCTGGTCGTTTTACCTTCTATGTCCACAGCAACCGATAAATAACGGAACCCACTGAACTTGATTTTTAACTTTGTTTCTAATATTTAATTATATGTATTTATGTATAAAATTATGAATCATGCCAATTATCAAACTAAAACTAAAATGAACAGCCACCCCAACTCAAGGCAAAAGGAAAAAGGCCCATATATCATCTTTAATCTAGCCCATCAACTAACCCTAAAGACATGGGCAGGACTAATTTGGACAGAAATGACTTTTCCTGCATGTTTTAAAAAGTAACAGTAACGAAGAGTTAAGTGTGTCAAAGTAAAAATTTCTTGTAAATAATAGTCGTCAATAAATACTTAATACTCTTAAAAATATATCTTCTAGAAATATCCCTGAAAAAGTTATTTCTGCTCTAGTCCTATTTTCTATATATGTCACGTGAAGGCGCATATACCTTCGAACTGATCAAACTGACAAAAGGAACGTTTTGGAAAGTATTCTTCAATAGTCGGTCGGTTTTTGGGTTGCCGGAAAGCAAACCAAAAATCTATCGTTCTGTTCGAATGGTGCATAATAACAGTCCAAACCGATTGATGAATACCCTTTGAGAAACTATAAGATGGACCATTTAATCAACCATCGTCTTATGGAGATTTTTTGTTCTTATTGGAAAATATAAATATAAGGCATTGGTTACGTGGAAAGGAAAAGAATATGAATTCAAGGACATTCTTGTACTATTGAGGGCCATAATCCTTTCCAGTAAGATTTTGGTCGGAGAGATTCCATAGGTATTGACAGTGATTTTGTGGAACTAGTTCAATTGAATTTGTAGAGGAATGATTGTTTGAATGGAGCCATCTTTAAGAAGATTGGGGACTTGAGTAATCTAGAATCACTAGATTTGTCACATAATAATCTTTCTGGTAATATACTTAGACCCATCATATAATTACTTGTCAGGAAATATCCCCATGGGTACTCAATTGCAATGCTTCAATATAATACTTCTTCTTATGTTGGAAGTTTTTAACTTTGTCGACCTCCTCTTTGACAGCATGCCTGGGACATGGAGCATGTTAGAATCTTGATCCGAACTCCAATGACAACAAAGAAAACTATGTTGAAAACGGCCAAAATTGGTTTGGCATGTCATGATTTTACATGGGATTTGGAGTTGGATTTGCTCTTGGATTTCTTGGAGTTCGTGGAGCTTTGTTTCTTGACTATAACTGCTACTTGAGAGATTAGCTTTACGTGATGATTAGATTAAGAACTTCTAGATTGAGTTGACGTTGGAACTAGATGGGTTACTAATTTTCCAATTATATTTATTCTTCTTTTTTCTTTTAACTACAATATGTGTAAATAATTTGTTCACGTGACATATGTCACGACCCAAAATCCGGGCTAATGGCAGAAGAGAAATTTCACGAGGATGAGAAATTCCTTGATTTATTTGAAAAGTGTCAAAAGTTCTAGTTTTTATAAAACAGTCTATTTAAATAAAATAATCGGAATTTCATCCCATGAACCACTCCCACAGTTCGTATACACCATTAAATATAGATCAAATAATTATTTTAAAACGCAAAATCAAGTATAAAACTAAGCATCACCATCATTCACAACAAATATCAAATACCAGAATGACATACATAAGTTCGTGGACAAAATAGGAAGCAGTAATCTTAGTTCAATACTAATACAAAACTCAAATAGTCCAAAGACTACGACAACGAACTCCTAGCATTACCAAGAGATGAACTGCAATCCAGGTGACCTCTTACTCTTCTTGATCACAAAGATCGTACTGGATACCACCTGAGGAGGAAGGTAGGGGGGTGAGTATAAAATGTCCAATAGGAAAAACAATTACCTCGATCGAAAACATTTTTGTGATGGAGAATTCCTGCATGGTTAGTTTAGTCTAAAACATCTATATATATATATAATCCAAACTAGAAATCCACATATATATATAAAAAGCAGTGTAATCAAAACCATTCAATTTATACACACATGACATAAATCAACCCATACCAATGAGCTCACATCTTCTCATTTGTGGAAACCGAGGATGATGGCACTAAGTGTACCTAATACCCTGCCTGATACCTAAGCCCATACCCGGAGGGGACACCCGTGTGTCGCTTACCAAACTTGGAGGGGTAACCGAATTGCCTAGACCCGTTAAACGGGGAGGTAATCAGAAGTAACAAGAACCCGCACGAGTTTACGGACTTTCACTGACAGTAGGGCACGTAGTGCCACACTGTAGACTCACGATGCTAACATGGTTCTCATATATGATCCTATAACACGTGCAATACAAAACTGAAGTGTGAAAATAATCGTACTTTGGTTTTTCAGAAAAATCAGCATACTAGGTTTTTATAGAAAAACAGACAACATAACGATCCTATTTTTAATATACCCAAAATTACCTGCATTCAGAAAATTTCCAGAGCAATACAGTATATATCACATACAACCAATTCCCATCACAGATATTTGAGAAACCAAAGATCACATTGTTCTCATATGTTGCAAAAAATAAGTTTATTCAAAAACGATATAAAACACAGGTAATTGAATCCCTACCTCGCTCAAATAGCAATACCGCGCTATTGAATCCTCAAAGTGTCGTTGACGATCATTCGGAGGGTCGGGAACCAATTCCAAGCCCTCGATCGTCCTCTTGCAAAAAACCAACTTCTCACCGGAGCTTCAATTCCACAAACGGACTTCTTCACTGAATTCCTAGCACCCAAAATAGCTAGGTTAGATATATAATTTGTCCAATTCGGATCCTTGCCCACATCGGGCCAGTGGCACTCAAAATGCGGTAAAATCTCGGCAATCCGATTTCGATTTTCGTGCCGATCACCAAATTACACAATATATATATATATATATATATATATATCAAATTTCTCCATTTTCCAAGTACATTCCAAAAATGAACTCAAAAACACAATCCAACGGCCGGATTAAAAACAACAACCATAAACTCGAAATACCCAAAAATGACAATTTTTAATCCGGGCAAAATAGGGTTGAGATGTATATACTTTGATGATCCTTGCAACGATACGAATCCTACGGGACTAGTTAGAGATTGAATGGTGGCCGGAATAGCCACCGGCGACGAAAAAACCGAGAAACTTTAAACGGCCATTTTGTCTTCTCCAGTGACGGCGGCTGCTCCAGCGGCCTTTGGTGGCTGGCGACCGGCTTGTGGTGGTGCAGGGGAGCTCGCCGGCGATCTGCTCTGCTGGACAGAGCTTGGATCTTGCGGTGGTTCAGGTTTTCGGCCGAAAGAGAGAGCAGGTTGAGCGAGAGAGATTCTGAGAGGGGAGGGGGGAGACGAGACAGAGGAGAGAGAGAGAGGGATTTATATATATATAATCTTTTTTTTTTTATTTTAAATTCTAGTCAAAAGACCATTTTGCTCCTTAAAAAATCAAGTTTTTACAACATATCTACCTATACTTATATATATATATATTTATCCTATACATTAATTGTAAGATGAGAAATGTTATAAATTCACTATATTTTCCATTATCTAGCTTACATATCAAGCAGTAAGATAAAATAGTGCACAATAAAATAGTCCTAGTACTCTTCTTGTATGTAATGATATTAAGGGTTAATTGCGAAAAAAAAAATGACATAGAGTACAAACTTTTTAGAATTAATGACAAAAATACAACCTAGCCCATATAGTTACTTTTTCATACGGCTCAGGAAAAAAATTTGTCATTTTATACCATCTAAGACCTAGCAAATTTATTAAATACAAAATCATATTAATTAACCAAAACCAAAAGTTGATTTAGTGGCCGGGCTAAAATACATCCATAATCTAAACTTGGGTTCATCCCTTCATCTATTGTTCCACTTTATGCCCTCTACCTTTTTTTTTCGTCATTTTTTCTTTTTTAAAACTAATTTTCCTTTTTTTTTTTTTGTGTTGAACCTAATTATTTTTTTTTTCCATATTCTAAAGGAAATTTTCGTAATTTCCTGTGATTTATTTAGTTATAGAGCATTCTGCAAAATAAAAACTACTATAGTTTCTAGCAAACCTTCTTGGTTTACTGTAATTTACTTGGTTACATGACATTTTATTAAAGGAAACTATAATAATTTCTAGAAAACTTTTATGGTTTCCTGTGATTTACTTAGCGCGTTTGGTATTTTATAAAAAGAAAACCATGATAGTTTTCTTCATGATTTTTTATCATGGTTTCTTATGATTTATTTATTTATTTTGTTTTGGAAAGAAAATTGGGTCCAAAAACCACGTTACCCTTATAAAAATTAAGGGGATTTTCATCATGCACATAGGCTTTTCAGTAGAATCTTTTTTTAAGGGGGTTTACATCATGCACATAGGCTCTTCAGTAGAATCTTTTCTTCATGTTTGCCGGGCCTTTTATTTGGTTTGTTTTTCACCAGTGGAACAATTTCTGGCGCATCATATAAGGTGCACCACTCTAGTAGGTATTTTTTTTACCTATCATTAGGTATTATTATATCAAATTAAAATTTATTACATATGATAAAAAATAAAAAGAGAAAAAGTATTAAATAACGTGTATCTGTTGTTATTATTATTATTTTTCTAACTATTCAAATCATTGTAACCATTAAATAAACGATCCAATAATTAAAAATAAAAATATCTATAAATAAGTTATAAAAAAAACTTATTGGACTATGATCCACATAGTTAATGTCTTAAATTTTATTTTCATAATTTACATTTATTGTCCTTGATTTTCATAATTTTTAGTTTTTAAGTTCTGTAATTTTTTAGTAGGATCTTAATAGGATTAATTAGAAACGATACATAGATAAATAAAATTCAGAGTAATGATACAAATGAAAGTTCAAACACCAAATTTTAAGTTCAAGTATGGCACATATGTATTTAGCTCCTCAATTAATATTACTTAGAGGATCTTATGGGCAGGGTACAAAACCTATAGTATCTGGAATCTATTGTGATTGTCATTAATCTTAATTAATGTCGAGTTTATCTCAGATCAGTCATGTTTGTATATTTAGTTATTTTTAATACAAACTCTTTTATTTAATCTAACGTTCAAGGAATATTGCTTCTAGTGATGGAGCCAAAATGTTTTTCTAAGGCTGGGCATATCTAAGAAAATTATTTGACCTACTTTTAGTTGACTTTTTTTTTTGAAAATTATTTGACCTACTTTTAGTTGACTTTTTTTTTTTTCTCCCTTTTGGTTTTTAAATTTTTTCTTCAATTTCTTCGAATAAACCTGTATTTAAGTATTATAATTCGTGAAAATCTAAANATCATAATTCAAAGGTGAAAAATGAGGGTAATGTTGAATATTTTAAAAGATATCAAGACAAAAGTCAAAATTCTAAAACTTTGAGAAATATTGGAATAGAAGTCAAAATTCCAAGGCACTGCTACCGCTGCTCTTTGTATAAAAGTATATTGAATAAATTTGCATTAGAATTTGTGGATTCTATTTTGGTCATCTACACGACCAACTATATATATCTATATATTGTTGGTTGGGATGACCTTTCATTAGAAAAATATAAAATAATATTTATGCAAAATTTAATAAGATGGATTAATATATCTAGTTTCAAGAATGTTTTTTTTAAGAGGGGTTAGAGATTATAATTAATTGGAGAGGAGGGAGAAGGCAGGGATTGAACCAGCACCTCAAGCTTCTATGAGAGAAGTATTTTCCATATGGGCTAGTATTTTCCGTATGGGCTAGTAGCTCGTGGTGAGTTACAAGAGTTAGATTTAGATATGATGTGCCTTATATATTACCTCTTTTTTTTTAGGTGGGACCTACGTGAGTTCTATTATAATGCACCCATGCCAATCGAGGGTTGTTATGCGTTTATCATGCACGAACGAATAACATAATTCTGTTTCAATAAGATATAAACAAGTAGGTATGTATACCACTATGATAATATTTGGTCGATACAGTATAATTTATTTAAATATGTAGATTTTTTTTTTTAATTCATGGTTGCTCTCTTACATTGTTTCTCAATGTTTCATATTTCTAATTCTATTTAATGAGATCATCTTTACAGAATTTGTTGACTCGTGTTATTTATCCTTTATTTTCTTACGTCTTGTTGTAGAAATACGCTTGCACGTAATTACTAAATATTGTCTAACACATAAAAAAAAAAAAGCAAATATAAAAGAAAAACAAATTTGACATGGTTCAACTATAAAATATAATATACATCCTCCTAATAAATCAATATGTGTACAAGTGTTTATCATTCTCCCTTTTAAGTCTCTAATACCCTCTAACAGATTTATTCCCCACACCCCGAAAGTGCACTTTGCTATTCACTATAGTATATTGTAAACCCATGAGTTGGAAATAATCCTACTCAAACGAAAAATATCCTATGGATGAAATAGTATCATAAACAATGAAGCCACATTGAGCCCAGGGGTCATATGTCGCTCTCATTTTTTTTTTTTTTTTAAGTTTTCACTTTTATCCTAGTATTTATAAAAATATATAATTATATTTTTTATTTGCCCTCTTTAAATTTTAATAATGTAAATTTACTCACATATTTTACAAAAAAAAACCCTTATTTGCCCCAATTAAATTTTATAATTTTTAAAGTATATTTCTATCATTATCAAATAAGTAATTTTTTCTACACTTTTATGAATAATTTATTTTGGATCTCACTTTAAAATATCTTTTTAAATTATGTCCATATTGACCAAATGTGTTTTAAAATTATCATTTTCTGATTACTCTATATTATTACTCAATTACTAATCAATTTGAAAAAAAATATATTAAAAACAAAATAAAAAGAGAAAAAATTTAATTTAACATAAGATTTTACCTTCTCCCGAAAAAATTTTCTAGCTCTGCCTAGTACTAATCATAAATAGACAATGACTCGAATATAATAAAACAAGAACTTCACAAATATAGGACTTCAATAACAATTTTTGACACTACAATAATATGAGAGCGGCACTAGGATAAAGAGCCCTCTGCCCAACATATTTTTGTTTT
Source organism: Parasponia andersonii (assembly GCA_002914805.1). Taxonomy (NCBI): domain Eukaryota; kingdom Viridiplantae; phylum Streptophyta; class Magnoliopsida; order Rosales; family Cannabaceae; genus Trema; species Trema andersonii. The sequence goes on from JXTB01000098.1 coordinate 192,574, forward strand.
TTTTGTCTTCTTCTTCTGCTTGTGATTTTCATTCATATTCTAGCATACAAACTGAGGCTTTCCATTTTTCATTTACTATATCAACTCAAATTATTAAAGGCGGGCATTAATCGATGTGGAAGGGCTCCTTTATGGCCGCTAATGCTCCATCTCTCCCTTGGCGACATCCTTTGGTAGAACCATTCATCGTGTTTGTAAATCTTCTCAATGTAAGCTTTTACGTACATCGGGTGAAAGTACCTAGAAGAGAGGTTTCTTTCATTTTATTTTTCTGCTTTGTTCCTATGCAAACTTTTTCTTTTTGATGAAAATGAATAGGAGGAGACGATCGTGGTGGTTATTTTCTTTAGACGTGATCATAGGAGTAGTTACTTTCTTTAGACGTGATCATAAGAGTTTCAATTCCGTTCAAAAATGTTATTTAAAATCTTACGGGTGGATCGTTATTTGAATAACTTACAAGAATAACATTTTAAGACTTGGGATAGAGACACTGGACTAGTAGGAGTCTTCTTCACATTTAAGACTTCTAAAAAGAGTCATTTAAGTTCGAATCCATAACCTTTACCACTTGAGATAATGGTGCTACTACTAGGCCACTTGTTTGGTGGTGGTTCCTATGCAAACTTAGTACATAACCTGCACGATAAGAAATTGATTTATGTGATTTTTTGAAATTAAATTTATTTTTGTTTCAATTTTGTTTGTTTAGATTGTCCCAACTTTAGAATTTTATTATGGGGATAAATAATTTAGCAAAGATTGTATAGAAACTCTAATATATTTGGGAGGTTTTAAATTGATTTCTCAAACTATTAGAACTTTCCGCAGTGTGTTATGATTAAAGGTTGTAGATCTCAAAATCGTCTTTCGTCGATCGGTTTCTGTCCTAAGGTGAATATTCCTGTTCCAATTAAATGGGTTATCTGTATCAAATGAAACGCGCATACTAAAAGTCCATCCTTATTCTTAAATTATGATAAGATATTAAGATCAAAGAATAAAGGAATAGCCAAGTTTAGTTTTTGGCGACAGGAACAAAGTTCTGTTCTTTCAAAAAGAATAAAAAAATGAGAAAATTCTTAAGTCAGATTCTTTCAGGTCTTTATATTTAATCTTTTTCTTTCTCTTTAAATCGTGTTACACGTTGAGCAAGTTTTGCTTTGAGAAATAGCACATTCATCGGGATTGATTTTTCAATTATCATCTCTATTTCCGAATATCAATAGTTATATTATACCCACTTTATTAATTAGTCTTTTTGGTGCGGAAATTATGCGAGAATTAACTAACAGACAACAAAAAAAATCATAATTAGCATTATTGGTTGATAATGACAAAAAAAAGGATGATAGCACAAATTTTTTTATAATTAATAAAATATTAAATCCAACAATATGCTAAATAATTTTCAATATCTAAAATTCAAATATATAAATATATATAATTTTCTAAACTCATTATTTACCAAAGATGTATGAATATAAATAGTATAAAATTAAATACATGCCTATATACGTATAACAATATTTTATTTGAATATATAAATATAGATATTATATATATGGGCACCAATCCAGTAAGTATTTTTTTTTTTTACCTATGCATAGGTATCAATTTGGCTAATGAAAATTTAGCATGCATATTTTTTTTATTGTAAAAAATAAGAGAGAGAAAGAGTATTAATGATGCACGTCTTTTCATGTACTTCATTATAGTCATTGAATCACTATTAGATGGTGATCCAACGGCTAAAAAAAAATACCTACTCATAGGTAAAAAAAATTACTTATTGGATTGACAACCTATATATATACGTAACAAATATAGTACAGAATATACTAATACTATCCTATACTACACCTGCATATTAATAGTGTTTCTTTATCTAGTTTTTTCACTCCCTATTTTAATTGAATAATCATGGATGCATATAATTGTGAGTCTTTATTTGATTTTTTCACTCCCTATTTTAATTGGATAATCATGGATGCATATAACTGTGAGTCAAACTTTTGTTAACTCCTTTGATTATAATGTAATTCTTCACTGTCTCCAATACGAACATAGACTATGTTTTATAGTTGAACAACAATAAACTTTTGTGTTGCTTTTAATTTTATACATCATGCATAAATTAATACATAAAAACGGAGGTCTACAAGAATCACATTTTATTTATTTAGTAATTGTTTAAATACTATTGATCTTTAATTTGTAAAAGTAGTCTATGAAGAAAGAAGGTATGGTGGTTCTTAATTATTTATATATAAGTCTATATATATATATATATATATATATATATATGGTTGTCAATTCAATAGGTATTTTTTTTAACCTATGGGTAGGTATTTTTTTTAGCCGTTAGATCACTATCTAACAGTGATCCAATGATTATAATGAAGTGCATAAAAAGACGTGTATCATTAATATTTTTTCACTCTCTTACTTTTTATAATAAAAAAATATGCATGCTAAATTTTTATTGGCCAATTGATATCTATAAAAAGGTAAATATATATATATATATTTATATATATATATATATATATAATAAGAAGATCGAGCTGACCAGGTGGACAACTAATTACAGAACTTTATAAATTATAATACGTTATATGTGTTAATATATGTTACATGATTAGCTACTTATATGAAGAAAACTAGCAAGCATATGCATATCTCTCTATAGCTTAGTTATAGAAGACAATTTTTTTAAACTCTCAAGCCAATGTAGCCCCCACCCCCACCTCCACCCCCACCCTGTTTTTTTTAATGAATATACTAACATAGAAACTAAGATGGCACACAATAGGCTTCCTCCATCGCTCAACAACGACTAACTAAGAAACCTTGGTTTATTTTTTTTTTATTTTTATTTTTTTTTTTAAGAAAAACTACAAAGTTCAATCGATTAGTACAACTGAAAAGCAACATGCAGAACTGAAAAAAAAAAAAAAAAAAAGCTTACCGGGTTGTGCTTTGTTAAAACTTGACTAAGAAAACTTAATAGAAAAAAATCCAACACCCAGTTAAATGCGTTGAAAAGGGACAACCGTAAAATTTTTTTTTTGAAATATGATCTTTATATAATTTTAATATTGTCTTACAAAATTATATTTTCTCATTTAAAATCTTTATAAATATCAATTCTTATATCCAAACTGACCGAAAAATTCTGCAATTAATAAACATTGAATCCGAATTCAAGATATTTTATTTTTGTTGACAAACAATTAAAATCTATTATAAATAACTTATAATACTTATCATAAATTACCAAATTTGGACATAAAAGATAGAAATTCTTAGAGATTTCAAATGTAGAGGTATAATATTGGAAAAGTCAAAAAATAGAGTTAAAATTGTAGTGTCATATTTTAAGATATTCTTTTGCAATTAACCCTAAATACATATTACATAAAATATGTAATTAATTATTGAATTGAATAAGTTTAACTTGAAAGGTTTCTATTTTTTTTTTAAAAATAGGACTTAACTAATGACCTCCACTTATTACAAATTAAAGGAAAACACTTACTATTACCCAATCCCTACCCTATCCAATTAGGGATAATAAGCTTTCACGCCTACCTTCTGATGCGACTCGAATCTAGAAACAAAATCCGAAATAGTAGGTACTCTTACCACTTGAGCCACCCCACTTCGCCAACTTGAAAGGTTTCTATTTAAGACATCACCTAGCTAGCTAGTCAGCGACTTATACAACTCATCGATCTCTTCCTCTCTCATTACCTTATTTGTCCTTAAAATTAAAGCTACCCATTAGAATATCGAGATATATCCATGGCTTGCATGGAAAATAGTACTGTTTGTCACGGTTATGTTGAGGTGAAAGTAGCCAATGCTAGTCTGATTGAGCTTATTTATCTCTTGTTTTCGCGTGACTTGAACAAAAGACCCTTTGTTGTGTGCTCACAAGAAGAAAGGGGCACCACAGAGACTTTGGTCGTAGATGGATAATCTTTGTTTTGGTTTTGGCACAAAAGGTCCTACATCGATTGAAAGTGTCACAACCCGAAGTTCGAGTTAGTAGCAAAAAGAGAATTTCACGAATGAAAATTTAAAAATTATTTTTTTAAAATAAAAATTATAAAATAATTTTAAAAGTAAAATTTTTATAGTTTTGTGATCACCATTAGACATGGATTGTTAATAAAATTTAGAAAATATACTAAGTATTATTATTAGTAATTTCACAATCTTGCATATGAAGTTATACAGGCCAAGTATCTGAAACAGGCCTTTAAATGTTTAATATAAACTAAGACAAATAACAGAGTTTATTTTACATAATTACTTAAATGTTTAATATAAACTAAGACAAATAACTGAGTTTATTTTACATAGTTACCAACTGTCTTTGAGATAACCAGCTCCTCACCTTTTAGCTCCCGAGATTCCAAGGTCATACTGAGCTCTATCTGAGAGCGGAAAAATAGGGGGCGAGCATTTATATACTTAATAGAAATTTAATTAACATTGTAATGAATGCAATTTCTCAAACCTGCATAGTTAGTACCTTTAAATCTATTTACAAATCAAGTTTATAAACAATTGAAATCTAGGATAATCACATATCTAAATCTAAAATTAAAATTACATCATTGTACATATCATAAGCCAACAAGTCATATAAGTAAGCTCTTATACTCATATTACGGCCTGCAATACCTCTATAATAGAGGTACCTAATATCCTAACACTATCTGTAGGCATATTAGCAAAAATCTGTGCACGGGCCTAGGTCTCTCACCTAATATTATAGTAACTCACCAGCGATCTAAAATACCGTGATGCTATAATGGAACTCAAGTGTGTGATCCTATAGTATGTACAACATGTAACTGTTCACAATAACCATATATTGAAGAATCAAATCATGCTTCACTTGGCATTATTTGGATTGCTTTAATAAGGGTAGCACACTATTGTTTTACCCCACAATCACAATGTAAAAACGTGTATAAAAATCTACATAATTCAATCCCACTATAATTCAACAATTTACAATAATTTCTTAAATCATCGTAAAATCATGATTTTTCATAAATATCTTTTAATGCAATTGTAAATCGATATAGATATAAAATCAGATAATTATATTCCTACCTCGATATGGTAATCATATTAGAATAATCATGCTTGTATGATCCTCTGTTCATTACTTAGGTGTTCGAACAGTAGTTTTCAATTCCCGGTAGGTCCAATCGAAAAAGTGACTGTTCCATCGGAATCTCATATGGAGAATTGAAAGTGGTCACTAAATTCAGAGTACTTAAAAATGTTGGGTTAGATATTTTCTTTTTCAAAAATGGGTCCCGGTGGGAGACTGGCCAGTGGCAAAATGGTACAATTTACGAGCCACAAAATTCTAATTTTCGTTCTACTTCGAAACATAGTCGTATTTTATATAAAAATTCGTCTTTTGACCTTATTGACTCCAAATTCGAAGTCAGAATTTAGTTTTGAGGTCCCGAACAATAATTAAACTCAAAAAATTACATAAATGCCACTTTTTTGGAAACACATAGAAAAATATCCTCTTTTCTATTTGAAAATTATCATACTTCTGGATACATTTTTTTACTTCTACCAACTATAATTATTCATAATTTTTAACTATATTTCACCACATATATTTACCTCGAGTAAAATAATTACCTAACTAAAATAATTATGAAAATATCACTTTTTACAAACTTTGGTAAAACAGTAAAAGTAGTGAAAATCTTATCAGTAGAGTTAAGTCGTGAAACTAATTAAAGGAAGTCGGCGATAGCAAGAAGAAGCTACACGTGCTGACAGTAAGGTGATTAGATATCGAAAGGAGGTCTGATGGCCGGAGAACGTCTTCAGAGGCATGATTTTCAAAAAGGTTCTAAGGTGGCAACTGGCGGAGAAATGCAATGGGACTAGTGGCGTTGACTTCGTCGGTGGGGAGGGGGACGATTGTGCAATAGCTAGCTTTGGCAGAAACTCTCTCTCTCTTCTAGGGGTTCTTTGTGAAAAGGAAGAAAAATTTCAGGATTTTAAAAGTAATTTGTGAAATTATGGCACCTTAATATTAAATTCAAGATATTTTGAATATAAAATTCAAAAAATTTTCTTTACAACAATGCCATTGGGTGTATATTATCCAATTACCCTGTGTCTTCTTGTTACAAGAAACTTACGTGGTTTCTTAATCTTGTGACCATCAACCAAGGCTTACTTGAGTTGTTCAGAAAGTGGCTCAGAGGTTAGCTAGCTAGCACTTTGTAATAAAAATATTATATACTATTCCTATATATAACGGTCCACGTATATGTTTAATCGATCTCATGGTTGTGCATGCATGCATGCTTATTAATTCCATTCACAACACCATTTATTCGTTTTATTTAGATGTAAACTATACATGTTAATTAATTTATATATAATTATTCTAATATAATAATATTGTTGGTCTACCTTCTCACAGCTTTTAAAATTTTGGGATGAATTAGTTGTCGAATAATAATTTGCCAATTTTATCATCAACATAGTGCTTGATAAAAAATATTTATAATATTATATATATATATATATATTTATAGGGTACCAATTCAGTAGGTATTTTTTTTTGACCTATGCATAGGTATCAATTTAGCTAATGAAAATTTAATATGTATATTTTTTTATTGTAAAAAGTAAGAGAGAGAAAGAGCATTAATGATGCACGTCTTTTCATGCACTTCATTATAGCTATTGGATCACCATTAGCTAAAAAAAAAATACCTATTCATAGGTAAAAAAAAAATACCTATTGGATTGGCAACCATATATATATATATAGGGCCGTCTAAACATAATTTGGGCCTTAAGCAAAATTTTAAAATAAGGACCTTTTTCACACACACAAAAAAAAATTGAGAATGATTTATTTAAAAATTAATTTTTCTTGATTTTCTAGGTGCAAAAGAATTAATTAAATCTTTGTATTCAAGTTTATGTAACAAATCTTTTTTAATAGACAAAATAACTAATCCACTTAATTGTTCTTGTGATATAATTGATCTGAAATAAGATTATATTAATTTTAACTTTGAAAAACTTCTTTCTACAGAAGCAGCCGTCACTGGAATTGGTAATAATATTCTATAACACTTGTATTTAGAAAATAATCTACCCTTTTAGTGTAATTAAGAATTTCAATAGGACTACTATTTTCCTTTCGTAAAAGTTCTCTTAACACATTTAATTATAAAAACAAATCTAAAGCATCAATACGAGAAAGTCTATCATATTTTAGAATGTCTTCAAGATTCAAAGAATTCATTTTCAAAACATTTTCATCCAATAACTTTAGTTGCTTAAAATTGAATAAAAAACCAAAAATATTTTCATATGCTTGAAATTGCTCAAATTTGATTCTAAGTGAAGAAATAACTTGATCAACTATGTAAATAAAATTTTGAATTCAAAATGATTCTTGAGCAAATTCTATTTTATTATAATCAATATTTTCATCAATTTGAATTTTTTTTCTACAAATTAAATATTTTTTACGAAATTTAGTCTCTATGTTCATATCACTTGCTATCTTTTTAGCTGAAATCATTGAAGATACAAATCTATTTTCCCTATAATTTTCAAAATAAGAAAGAAAATCTTTTAACTGATCAATAGCAACATTAATATACATATATTCACTTTGTAAGCTTTTACTAACTAAATTAATAGCGAACAAGATAGTCATGCCTAATAAAAATTCAAAATTCTTTCTTTTATATATTGCTAGATATTTAGTTTCACTCTTTATTTTAGGATCTTGATTAGTTTCTTCTAGTTCATACAAAACATCTCTTATTTTGTAGAGCTTAAAATCTAATTACTTTAACATTCTTAACATGACTTTCCTGATAAGTTTGTGACCATATTTTAACACTACAATTAGATATGTAATTTTTCAATATTTTCCATTATTTTGTTAAAGAAGATAATAAATAATATATGCGTTGTAAAACTCCAAAAAATGATATAGCTCTAACATAAGTGGTGGCGACATCATAAAGTACTAAAGTTAGATTATAGTAACCACAAGGTGTATACAATACTCTAAAATTTATCTCCAATAATCGTTTTTGTACACCTTGATGTTTTCTTTTTATATTATAACTATTATTATCTCTTTGTCCTCTTACATCATTGATGTCAAGTTTTAGGTTTTTAATTTCTCTTATAAGTTCACTAAAGATGCCTTTTCTAGAAGTAGCATCTACTTTTAAAAATCTCAAAAAATATTCTACTACCTTTATTGGACTTGCTGACATATCTACACACCTCAACATAATAAACATTTGCTCTTGATGACTTGAATTTGGAGTACAATCAAGTATAATGGAAAAATATTCTCTTTGTTTTTTATTTTTCAAATTGTACTTTTGAATTTAAGTGCTAATATTTGAATCAACTCATTTTGAATATTATGTCCCAATTAATTTTTTGAATCTCATAATTTTGAATACATCGGATATATTCTTGCATTATCAGATCAAATTCAGTAATCATCTCAATTATACTCAAAAAATTTCTATTATTCTCTTGATAAATCTTCTCATTATTTCTACAAAATACTAAATTATTTTTAGCTAGATTTTTAAAAACAACAATTATTTTTACTAAAATATTTCTCCAATGCTCCTTTTCTTGGTTGATTTTTTCTTGGACATCTCTATCAATAGTTCTATTTTTTACTAATCTCAACTCTAAATTAGCCCAAACATTCATATTAATTATATGTTCATTACTTGTTTCATAAATTTTAAGTTTGACTCTAAGATTTCTCCAATCATTAGTTCCTTCATTGCCTAATAAATGATTCATGCTAGATTTTGTACTAAATAATTTGCAACAAAAGCAATTTACTCTGTTAAAATCCTTTGAATATAACAACCATCTTCTATCATGTCTTTCTCTATTTGATAGTCTTTTCATGTAACATAAAGTGGAGACATGCTTAGAAAGTTCATCTGTTGGAAAATTTTTGTTACTTTCTCTAATTGGACTTTGTTCCACCAATAAATCTTTCAACTTATTGTCAATATTTTCCTATATTCCCGGATTATAGATATTATTCATAGAATCATCATAAAAATTATCATTAACATCTTTAGTGTCTAATTTGCTAATTTCATCTTCTTCTTTATTTTCTTGACCTTCTTTATCTTCCTTTACACCATTATATATTTTATCATTCTTACCCTCTATAGGATTTTCTATTATCACTTTAACATCTCATACTCATTTAAATTTGATTGTTCAATTATTTCCACACTTGAGTTGTTTATATCCCTTTGAGTGAAAATTTTTTCAAGAGCTCTTTTTTAGGATTGAATCAAACTTTCTATTTTTCTTTTTCTTTTTTCTTGAGTTTGTCATACCCGGATGTCTATTTTCTATTATACATAATTCTTAAATTTTAACTTAGGTATTTATGAAAAAATAAAATTGACACAATTAAAAAAATAGAATAGCAATGCAAAATAATATATAATTATATATATATATATATAATAAATAAGAAAGATATAACCGGATATTTTATGGCCAAGAAATAATGACAATCTCTTCGAATCAAAATCTTCCAATCTCTACTTTAATATTTTTTTTCTACTCTTTTTGTATGCTTATTGACAATACTAACAATAAGATATGAAGAAATAGTGTATAAAACGACTAGAGAGAAGAAAATATTCAAAATTTGTTGCAGTTGTACAAGCTGTATTTTTCGTTCAAAACTAAAGTCATAGCAAATGTGAGGACTACTGGCTAGAGATTTGTATTGTCCATTAAAAAAATAAAAAAATGTATATAGGAAATATATCTGTTCAGAATTATAATTCAGAACTTTTTTTTTTAATATTTAAGAGGTGATGGACCTTTTTTTTATTTGAAAGGAGATGGGGCATTTTTTTTTATTTGAAAAATGATGGGCTTTTCTGTAATAGGAGACCAAAATATAAAAAAATGATATTTAATAAAAAAAATTAAATATAAAAAATAATAATAGTTAAAATATTTTATATTTTTGGGGCATTTTTTTACAATGGGGTCCTAAGCAGTAGCATTGTGAATGGTACTTTGTCTTGCAGAAGAGAAAGTGGAGAAGACGGATGATCAACCATCATCTGCATATGCATCTGTACTGGGAAATCTTGATTGGAGAGTGGAATTAGATGAAAACATTAAACCTGACGTCGAAAAATATAACGGGTCGCTGTCTATTATGGCCGCTAAATTGTCATACGAGAATGAAAGCTTCATCAAAAACGTAGTCAAGAACCATTGGAAGGTGTGTGTATTTATACAAACACAGCTCAATTGAACAGTTCTTATTTGTTCTACAATAGTGCAATGATGAAAATGATTTTTAATGGACAAAGGTTTAACAATCCCATTTTGTACCGTCTATGTTCTGCTGCAGATGGAATTTTTGGGGTTCTACAAATTCTGGAATGGCAAGAAAGCTATATTTTTTTTTATTTCTTTTCGTGGCTACTAATTAGTCATATAATATTTAGAAATACCTAGCTGTGAGATCGAATATGTATAATTTTCTATGAGCATTCATGTCTTTCCAAACTAAGGAGTGATATATATATAGGCGAAGGAGTTAGTCCCTTGATGGGACCATTCAGTCTACGATTTGACCAATATATTTCATATTTGTCCGATACCACATTCGTTAAAGTGTGATTTGTGTTAGCAAAATTATAAATAAGACCAGTCTTATCAAGAGGAACTACATCTAAAGCCTTATATATATATATATATATATATATATATATATATATATATATATAGGGCACCAGGTATTTTTTTTTTTTATCTATGGGTAGGTATCAATTTGGCCAATAGTATGTACATTTTTTTATTGTAAAAAGTAAGAGAGAAAAAAAAATATTAATAATGCACGTCTTTTCATGCACTTCATTACAGCCATTGGATCACCATTAGATGATGATCCAACGGCTAAAAAAAAAATACCTACCCATAAGTAAAAAAAAAATACCTTCTAGATTGGTACCCAATATATATATATATATATGGTTGCCAATCCAATAAGTATATATATTGGGCATCAATCCAGTAGGCAAGTATATATATTGGGCACCAATCCAGTATGTATTTTTTTTTTACCTATGCATAGGTATCAATTTGACCAATGAAAATTTAGCATGCACATTTTTTTATTGTAAAAAGTAAGAGAGAGAAAGAGCATTAATGATGCACGTCTTTTCATCCACTTTATTATAGCTATTGGATTACCATTAGATGGTGATCCAACGGCTAAAATAAAAATACATACCCATAGGTAAAAAAAAAAATACCTATCTGATTGGCAACCATATATATTTATATGTATTTATATATGTATAGTTCACTGATGAAATTTCGCTCTTTTTTTCAATGGTAGCTTATTCGACAAATAAGCATTTATGTTTGTAAAAACCTTGAATTTTATTAAGGGTAGTTTGGTCTTTTTATAAATTGGGATTAAAACAATGGGAAATAGCTGAAATTTTAATAAAATTGAAGGGGGTCAAAATGAAAGAATTTCTCAAAGTTGGGGTCAACTTCAAAATTTTTAAGGACTAACTTGAAGAAAGAATTGCACTAGGGGCTAAAATGCAAATCTGAGGAGTTAAACACCCCATTTTAGATCTTCCAAGTGTCACCATTTCCCCAAAAGTTCACCCCGAATCCCTAATTCCCTTATCCCTTTTCAGAGTTCCCTCTCTCTCCTTTTACCTTCTTCATTGCCCATTTCACTGTGCGGTGCCTAAATCCGGTTGCTGGCATCGACTCAAGCCCAGAATCTGGCCGACGTAACTCCCCCATAGCTAGCCGAAGTCACACTGCCACTTCCCCGCCAACGTTGCACCCTCTGTAGCCAACAAATTGCATGTGAAACCACGACATTCCACGACCAAAATCTAGCGTTTCGCCATCATTGACTGCCACCCACCACCGCCAACTCGAAGTCCAAGCTATTTCCTACTTAGTTTGACCCTTTACCACTATCAATTTCCAGTCAAGAAGTTCTAGTGAGCTTTTAAAACTTTTTGTATTATTTTGGTAACAAAAAAAAGGTATTTGTGTAATTATTTTTGTAATGTTCAACCATTGCTTATGAAACTTTATGGGTTGAAAATATAATTTAAGATTGGAGAGTAATGGATTTATGGAAAATGGATGGGTAGATCAAGAGAAAATTAGATTTGAAATTTATGGCGTTTATGCAAATATTTCAAAAAATGATATTTTTATAATTAGTTTCTTATTAAGCCTAAACTTAAGCTAGAGGCTCCGAAATTGAAATTGGACTAAGTAAAATTAAGAGACGAGTTTTAATATATAACATCAATATGTCTCGAAGTGGCACAAAATCCGAGACATGAGGATCGAGATTTCACCTCGATTCGCATACCATGGGTCAAGTCTTCGCCTGGGACTCGAATTAATCAAATTATATATCTAACCTAGTAATTTTAAGAGCTAAGAATTCATTGATGGTATTCATTTCTCAATTTGAGGCTTGGTTTGGATAGTCACCTCTTAAAGTGAGCTCAACGGATCCCAAAATGACCTTTTGAGTGATCGGGTGACCAATGGGATAATCTACGGGCATCGATAGCTTAACTTAGCTATCAAGACGAGGTAAAGTTTTATTACCAAATATTTTGCTTAGAATGTACATTATGATCTATTTCTTTAAAATGCCATTTTTCAAGTATTTAAATTATTTGTTTGGATATTTAGTGAACTTATGAACTGTTGAGATATATTGGATTATTTTTGGATTTGATTGTATGGTTTTAATGCAAGCTTCAAATTTTGATTTTGGAAAAATACAACTGTTGTACTATTCGATTTCCTGTAAATCTTAGAATAATACCAAATGAGTTTTAAAGCATGGTTTCTTGATATACTTGATGCATGGTTATTACACACTTTATGATATATTGGACTTACCGTAGGATCACGCACTTGAGTTCTATTTTAGTATCAAAGTATTTAGATCGTTGGTGAGTTACTGTAGTACTAGGTAAAAGATCTAGGCTCTTACTCAGGATTTACTTGACACATCTTCGAGTAGTGTCAGGATGCTGGGTACCTCTACTAAAGAGGTATTACATGACCGTGATGAGAGGATGAGAGCTTATTCATATATTGGTTTGATTTATTATATGTACAATATTGTGACTTTGGTTATGATTTTTGTTTTGATTACATGATTACTTTTAATACTGATTACTTTTAAAACTTGTTTTATAAATAGACTTTGGAAAGGCACGAACCATGCAGGTTTGAAAAGTTGTATTCCTACCAAAAATATAATTGAATTTCTACTCAGCAAGTAAATGCTTACCCCTTTATCTTTTCTCCTCTTAGGTGGTGTATAGTATAACTTGGGTAACTCTGGAGTAGAGTGACTAGGAGAGGAAGGTTTTACTAGCATAGTAGTTGATAACTACTTAGTAACTCATTTTGGATTTGTAATAACATTTAAGGCTCATATTTTGGAATTAATATGTATTACCTATTATGCCTACTTGTGATGATAATGGTGATGCATATGTATATTTTATAAATATTATTAGCAGTCTTTATTTAATGGTAATCACAAAACTATGGAAGATTATAATTTGGATTATTTTTACAAATTTTTACAGAAGCTGTCATTTTTGAAATCAATTGTAGTTTTTTTGAAAAAATAGAGAAAGAGTTCTACTATAAATACCCCCTTACTTGGCTTCATCAAAGTATCCAAAAATTAGAAGCAATTTTAGTGTTTCCTCTAATTAAATATTTTCCTTGAGTATAGTTTTTTTATTTTTTTTTTGTGTAAGAGGAGATTTCAAAGAGTATTCGCAAAAAAATTAGTGTGAAAATACTTGTAAAAGAGAGTGTTTGGGTCATTTGGAATCAGGGTTGTGAGTATTTGTAAACACTTGTAACAAATTTTCTCTCTATAGTAAAAAATTTGTAACAATTATGTGGACGTAGTCCAAATTAAGTGAATCATATAAATTTGTATTTTGCTGTGTTGTTTTATTTCTATCTTTATTTCAAAGATGACTATTCAATTGTTGGTCCTATTTATGTATATGACACTATTTATGGGTACGAAAAATCACAAATGAAGGGGTGATCAACGTATTCATTGGAAAAGTCCTTATGGACATGTTATCAAATTAAGCTTATTGAATGTGAACATGAGCCAAAAAAAAAAAAAAAGCTTATTGAATGTGAACATTTTTGCTTTATGAATTCCAAGCGTACACCAAGTTGTTTTTCTCTTCCCAAAATGACCCTTTGAAGCCTTAATCAATAAAAAAGATATGCCAAAAGGGTAAAAAGTAAGTAAAAAAGTTTCAAATTATTGGTGTAAACGTATGAGATTGGCTGTTTTGCCCGTGAGCTGTGCTTCCCGTATCATTATCACAGGCCCGATAAAAATAACACTATAAGATCCAAAAATCACACTGTAACCGAAAACAGAGGATGGATGCATAAAATTAAATGCTGCAGATAGTTCGCAGCTCGAAAAACACGGAGTAATGCTCGTAATTAAGACAAAGACTTGGACTTAGAATTTAGTGTCGTTCATGGGTGCATAATTCTAACGTATTGTTAGCTTCAAGTTAGTCAATATTGCTCATGGAAATTCCAATCGCACCAATTAATAATGCCTTGTTAATTGTGGCAAAATTGGAAAATGACATGTAGAAGATATTCAGACCACAATTTTTAACAACGTTTGTCAAGAGGTATTTTAAGTTTCAAACGTTTTGATTTCGGCTTTACTGGCCTTATATAAGCAGATATTCATATTTACTATTGCATTAAAAGTTCACATTTATTTTTACCATAACCAATTGTGAGCACTTTCCAGCATCTGAACGACGATAAAATTTTTCTTTTCCATGAATTAAATCATTCTCAGTGTATTGCCTAAATCGAATTTTTTGAGAGAAAAAAGTATTTAGGCCATTGCGTGGGAAGAATTTCCTAGAAATGCATTTATTGTAATTGTATTTTCAGAGGTCCACTAGTGAAAACAAAGAGAATATATTGATTAAATATATAAAGACAAAAGACTAGAACCTATTTTCCCCGTTTTGGGGGCTAAGCACTTAATAATTCTACCATAAGGTCTGATCCTGAGTCAAAACTACCAAAATTCCGAGGGCCATATATAATTGATTCATTACTTGTTGGTTGCGGCAATATTTCAAAGTGGATAGCAACATGTCAAGATATGTTTTGGAAAGAACAATCAAAGTTTATGGGGCCACCTCCTGAAAAAATTATTAGGCTTCAGATTATACAATGTGATTATGCAAAACTAGAAGGTCCAGAACACATAGTGGCCAGAGTAAGTGAACGTCAAATCTTCTTCTTAAATTTTGAACCTACTTATCTGCAAAGGAAAAAAGTGACTATTAATTTATTCTTAAATTTCAAGCTGTTAAAAGCTTTTACTTTTTCAAATCATATTAAATTCTTATTGAAATCATATATAACTAGCATTGCAGTAGGTGGTGACGCAGAGAAACTGTCTTTCATAGCNCTTCTCAGCTTCAAACAAGGCCTTGATGATCCTGATAATTTCTTAGCTTCTTGGACAAATGGCAGCAAGGATTGTTGTGCGTGGAGAGGAATCAGGTGCGATAACTTAACCAATCATATTGTCATGCTTGATCTTAGTCCAAATATTTCATACTACGACGACGGTGGTTTACGCTGGAATAGTTTAAGTGGTCGAATTGGTCCCTCCTTGGTTGAGCTCCAGCATTTGGAGTGCTTGGATCTTAGTTACAATGACTTTATTGAAATCCCAAAATTTATAGGTGCTTTCACAAGACTCAGATATCTCAACTTTTCAGAAAATCCTCTTGTTGGAAATATTCCTTCTGAGCTCGGGAATCTCACTGAGTTGCGTGTTCTTGATCTTAGTAATCGTCTTGGAGCCGAGTACAGCAGTAAGACGACTAAAAGTTTTGAATGGCTTTCTCATCTCCCATATTTGACAGTCTTTAAATTGAGTTATACCAATTTCACCAAAGCAATGGACTGGTTTGAGTCATTTAAAACAGCTCCTTCCTTATCAAAATTAGAGCTTACTTTTTGTCTATTTCCACAGTCAGATGCTTTGTCTCTTTCTCATACAAATTCTTCCAATTCTCTCAAAACTCTTCACGTCGATTTTAGTACATTTGAGTCAGCAACGATTTCTCACTTGCTTAATTTGAGCAATAACCTTGTTGATCTCTCTCTAGTCAATAACTTCAATATCAAAGGTCCTATTCCAAATTCTTTTCAGAATCTGAAATCTCTCAGATATTTGTACTTTTATTTTAATGAGTTTGAAGGTGAAGTACCGAAATCAATGGGGAGTCTTTGCAACCTCAAAGATTTAGTTTTGTTTGGCAATAGAATCAGTTCAACCTTCAATGATATCATGGAAAGCCGTAGTGGCTGCAAAAATGACTCTTTAGAAATTCTGAATTTGGGTTGGAATAGACTGAAAGGGTCTTTTCCTGAGATCAAAAGATTTCCTGTTTCTCTTAGACAGCTAAATGTGGGAGCAAACAAGCTAAGAGGACCATTGCCTGATATTTCAAAGATGCCATCCTTAAGAGAGTTAGATGTGTCTAACAATAAGTTAAATGGTACTTTACCAGAAAGTATTGGCAAGCTCTCTAATCTCAAGGTCCTTGATGTTTCCACGAACTCCTTCACAGGAGTCATCTCTGAACCACACTTTGAGAAACTCTCCAAATTGAGGCACCTCGACTTATCTTCGAACTCCAATTTATCATTTAAAATGGCGTTCAACTGGGTTCCTCCTTTTCAACTTCAGGAACTTAATTTGGGATCTTGCGGACTAGGTCCGCAGTTCCCATCATGGCTCCAAACTCAATCCAGTATCTCTTATCTTGATTTATCTGGTTCTGGAATTTTTACTGCCATTCCTAACTGGTTTTCCAATCTAACTTCCAAATTATATTATTTGGATCTCTCTTTGAACTTCATCAACAGCACTTTGCCAAACTTTCCACTAGAACCTAATAATTCTCCTTATGTTGATTTAAGCTCCAACCAGTTCCATGGCTCTATCCCACCTGATCCTCTTTTCAACGCAACTATGTTGAATCTTTCCAATAATAACCTAACAAGATTTGGGCCTCTCTTTTGCACTCTATTTGATGGGGTAACAACCATTCTTGACCTTTCGAACAATCTGTTATTTGGAAGTCTTCCTGGTTGTTTATTTCGTCTAAATAATTTGGAAGTTCTCAATTTGGATAACAATAAATTTTCGGGGGTGATCCCAAGCTCAATGGCTTCACTATATCAAATTCAAACACTGCAACTGAGGCGCAATAACTTGTCCGGAAATTTGTCATTCTTGAAGAATTGCACTAGACTGAGAGTTCTAGATGTTGGAGAGAACAACCTGGAAGGAACAATACCGACATGGATTGGGAAAAGGCTAACACATTTGGTAGTCCTTCTTCTAGAATCTAATAAATTCCGTGGCATGATACCGTCCAGCCTATGCCATCTTCAATCTATTCGGATATTGGACATTTCTCATAACAAAATTTCTGGAGTTGTTCCATCCTGTATCAACAATTTCACCTACATGGTTGAGAAACCAAAAGAAGAAGACGAATTATATTTTCCTAAATCAATTTCAGTAGAATATACTTTCGGCCATTCTATTTCTGGATCGTATGATAATAAGGCATTGGTAAGATGGAAAGGAAAAGATTATGAGTACCAAAAGATTCTTGGATTGTTGAGAGTCATCGATCTTTCAAGCAATAGATTGATTGGAGGGATTCCTAGTGAATTAGCAAATCTTGTGGAACTAGCTCAATTGAACCTGTCAAGGAATAATCTGAGTGGAGCCATCCCCCACGAGATTGGGAACTTGAGTAAACTAGAATCACTAGATTTATCCCACAATCATCTTTCTGGTGATCTTCCCATGGGTTTGGCCAAAATCTCTTCATTGAATTACTTGGACCTATCATATAACCACTTCTCCGGAAGGATCCCCACAAGTACTCAATTGCAGAGCCTCAATGCTTCTTCGTATGTTGGGAATCTTGGACTTTGTGGACTTCCTCTCTCGTCAATATGCCCAGGAGACGGAACATCCCAGGAACCTGATCCGAACTCCATTGATCCGAACTCCATTGCTTTTACTTTTTCAAATCATATTAAATTCTTATTGAAATCATATATAACTAGCATTGCAGTAGGTGGTGACGCAGAGAAACTGTCTTTCATAGC
>JXTB01000098.1:217996-234521 GCA_002914805.1 Parasponia andersonii
GACGACCCGAGAAAATGTGCGAAGGATAAGTTGCTCTGCAAAGCCAAAACTTGCCAGCAGACTTCGAAAGTGCTCGCACTTTGGGACTCACGTCGCTCGTCGACGACTCGAGAAAACGTGCGAAGGATAAGCTGCTGTGCAAAGCCAAAACTTGCCAGCAGACCTCGGAAGTACTTGCACTTTGGGACTCACGTCGCTCATCGACGACCCGAGAAAACGTGCGAAAAGTGAGCTGCTGTGCAAACAAAACCTAGCCAGCAGACTTCGAGAATGCCCGCACTCTGGGACTCACGTCGCTCGACGACGACCCGAGAAAATGCGCGAAGAGAAAAATCGTTACCCACCAAAAATCCGCCAGTAAACCTCGAAAAACGATCGTACTCTGGGAATCGAATCGAGCAATAAAGCACCTGTCAATGACCCACGAAAACATACGAAAAGAAAGGGGGCGTGCAACCAAAAGGCTAGCCAGTGGACCCCCGAAGGAGCACTTTTAACTACACGAAGAGCTAAAGGAAGGCAGGGTCAGAATCCACCCGTTGAAAGTGGACCCTCCCTAAGGAATGTTTTGACTACATGAAAAGTTAAAGGGAAACAGACTCTAGCCAAGTAAAGGTCTATCTTTGCATGGTTAGGATGTGAACAGACTTGGAATCTACCCGTTGGAAGTAGTCTAAAGACAAATCAAACATAAAAGTAAGAATCAAGATTAAAGCCTATTTATTATGTCCTAAAAATACAAGGTACATGGGTAATGGCAGTGGGCGCTCGGGAGCCCTATTGGCGAGGTGCAGGTTTAGAGTGGACTCTTAAGGAGACGTCGGAATGATAATGCCCTGTTTGTTCCCGATAAGAGCCAAGCCCGGGCCATCTCCTCTGCAACGACGGGTCTAAACAATGGTCAACCAACCCCTGGAGCTGGTTCCGAGCGCGGTCCCATTTGGGGTCGGAGAAATCTAGCCACACGTGAGGGTCAAACTCTGCCAAAACAAGTTATAACGAGAGTTACACTTCTACAAAACAGGATGAGCCAAATCTTGCACCCCTATGTCCGAAGCCATTCCGAGTAATCATGACCCGAGGAAGGCTCACTAATAACCCGAAATCGAGTCCTTACAGTCAGTTAAACAAATGGTTGGAGGCGAAAGAAAACAGTCTAAAAATGATAGGGCGTCCTTTATCATTTATTTGAAGGGTTACAATGAATGAATAGCTTTACAAATATACAGAATTGGGGGTCCTAGTTACCTCCGTCCAAGGAGGCACGGCCAACCCCAGCACTTGGACCGGCTTCGGAGAAGGGTGGCGAGGCCGGATCAGATTCATCGCTGGATACGACGACCGCGCTAGACCCTTCACCGATTGAGACACCGAGGCTAGGCTAAATGACTGGGGCTTTCGGAGTTCGATCTGGCAGACCAGAAGCAGGGATAAGCTCTGCGGCACCGGGGGCAGATGTAGAGGGCCCATCCTTTTCCGCAGCAAGCATCTCCGAGCTGCTGCATGTAGTGCTTGATGGAGTAGTGGTCCCTCTCGACGCCTTTCTGATCGTCAAATTGGTCTGGCGTCACCACCTCAGCATGGTTTTCAAATTCTCTATTCTCCCAGCCAGACCTATAACTTTCTGCAGAAAGAATGTCAACCTGCTTCTGGTACCTTGTTTTTAACTTCTCCGCATCCGCCAGTCTATCCTTCAGTGCCGCCAATCTGAGTTTCGCCTGCCGCTGCGAAAGTCGACCAATAAAGAATTAATACCAGCGAGGTCTGCGCAATGTTTACGAGATGTCTCCACCTAAGCACCCATCAGATTTTTATGGTCCAGAAAGAGATATCGGTTTACCTTGTGGGACCGATCAAGTCTGCGTTGCAGAGCATGGGCTTCTAGCCTAGCCGCCGCCTTGGCTTTCCTCGCTTTCTTGGCGTCTTCGACAGTCTGATCTCGAGCGATGAAGGCCAGTCTCATCTCTGCCCCCGCACTCTGAAGCTTTTGCTCTTTGATCCTCAGCTCGCCCTGAGCCAACCTGGCAGCTTCGGATTGGGCAAGCCTGTCGGCCTCCACCTGAGCTAATCTCGCAGCTAGCTCCTCACTTCTGGCTTTCTCAACACTAATGGCATACGCTACCGCGCTGCTAACCCTCGCTTCTTCGAGGCCTCGATATATGTCAAAATCAGACCTCAATTCGGCGAGGGCAGCCTCGCTACGCTCGGCCAGTGCAGAACGGGAGCTCAGCTCTTCGGTCAAACCCTTGACGCGAGTAGAGTAGGACCGGATAGCGGACAGCTGCAAGTTAAACAACAAAGGAGGGGGTCGGCATTTATCAAAGACGTTGAAAAAACATAAAAACACCCAAGTGTGACAAACCTGCGCGAGAGTGCGGGTGGTGAGAAGCTCGACATTCTCTGGAGTAAGGGCCTCCAGCTTTGGCTCCGTGGCTGGATCATCCCTTTGTACATCATCCATGCCCGGGGAACGCGGCCCCTCCTCGACGGTCATAAGGGCATCCTCTCCATCCACCGGGCACGCCTCCAGAGCAGGAGCGATAGGGACGGAGGAAGGCCCGGAGCCGTCAGGAATGCCTCCGAGCACGGAGGGAGGCGGTACACCTCCTCCGGACTGGCCACCGTGTGCTGACCGTTTCCTCCTTAGAAGGGTCAGCGTCGCCCCATCATCGTCACTATCGGACGAAAGGATGACCCTGCCCCTCTTCTCCACCCGGCCCTCTTCCTCATTTGACGAGCCAACCTCGTGTTGCCATTTTGTAGGGACCGGAGGAGGGGAGGAGAGTCTGGATTTCAGTCTCGGAACTCCCCCACTGAGCTCGGCGATCCCCCCACTGAGGCTAACGGCGATCTCTCCCCCAGTCAGACCTGGTGTCGTCGCTTCCCCGCGCGTGATCAGAAGGGCAGACGGTCCTCCAGGTAGAGATCCACCGACGTTGGAGCGGGGAACCGCTGATTCTACTCCTCCCGAATGCACCACGAGGCGCCGGCCAGCAGACGCCTTGGCTTGAGGTTTTGATGCTGTGGCTCTCCCTTTGATGGGAGAGGGATCGGCTGACGGGCCCGTCTCAGAGCCTGTGAAAAATAAACAATGAAATTAGTCTGCGGTCGCAGCCCGACCCATAAAGATTCAAAGATTTAAAAATAGACTTACCCCTAACCCTTTTGGGGGCGACGTTTTCTTCCTCGCGGAGCCTGACGCACTCCGCGGCCACAAGCTCACGGCCTCCTTGAGTTCGTGATTGGACGGTGCTACCAGATCGTTGGTGCCCGCCAGCTGGCTTAAAGCCGCAACCTGCCGACTCACCATGGTGATCTGGTCGCTTTCGTCCCGGTGAAATCGGTTCAGGGTGGAGGCATCGAGTCGACTCCTCAGGTGCTTGGTGATGACCCAGGTATCCAAAGGAAAGGGGAGGTACGAGACCATCCTGGGCATCAGGTTCATCGTCAGGGGGTTGAGGACGGCTTGAATGTGCCGACATTCCCCCGGGGAGCTGAAGATTATGATCCCCTCCAGGCTTTTGAGCCGCCCAGCCGACAGGTGCGGCTCAAACCTGCTTTCTTCTGCTGAGGCTGCACAGGGCAAAGTAACATGAGCAATAATATCAGGAGAGGACTCAGACCCAAAGATCATGGTCTGATACTTACTCTGCAGGAAGACTGAGGGGACTTAGAAATACTCTCCGTTCACCCAAGGGGAGCACTACACCCCTCCAACGGCATAAAGCCTGGCGTGAGAGTCCTATTATTTGTCTGACCGTGGCAGCCCCCAAAAGATGTGGTGCCCAGGCAGCGGCTGGAGATAGAAGGTGGGGTAGGAGCCCTTCTTGGGGATGAGAACGAGTTTATAAGCATAAAAGACCACCTCCAGGTCGATATGTAGGTTATAGATAACTGACAGGGTAGAGAGCCCCATCAGAATCATAATCCCGTTTGCATTCAGTTGCATCGGATGGATTCCCGTCAAGGCAAAAAATTGATGGATTAGGAGAGGAAGAGGGAATCGCAGGCAATCCAGATGCTTCCTGCCCAAGACGATGGAACCCTCGGGGCGCAGGGGCGAAGGTACCAGTCTGCAGGACTTTTAACTCGTTGAAGCGTCACTCCTCCGGGGAGGCAGAGCTGCCTCCTCAGTGAGTCTAATTCTAAATCCATAACAGGTTGCAATTCCTGATTTTGATTCGAAGCCATTGTTCCGAAAAATGACTGGAAGAGTAAGAATCTTTAGAAAAGAAGGAAGCAGAAACCCTGGGATGTTATGAGATTAGGGTGATTGAAAATTTTGGTAAAATGGCAAATGAACATAGTTGCAGTTTTTAAAGGGGAGAAGCCGAAAAGTTTTTCTGAAAGAGGAGAGAATAAAAGAAACCGAGCAGTCAGAACTTCAAAATTCAAAAAGATCTCGTGATGAGAGATGGCGTATCTCCGCATCGGGAAGAGGGAACAACGTGCGTCCCTCAGATTGGAGAAGCGAAGAGACAGTTTCCCCACTTGATAGACACGACTCCATCAAGTAGGGAAATGGGGGCAGTTGTGGGACCCGTTCCCGAACCTTATGCCACAAGGAAGGCCACGCGGATCGCACGTGATCTCATAATCGGCCATTGGACTGTCCGAGGTTAGGGCCGAATCCATCACTAACCCCAAACGGTTCGGCCCAGTCAGACCCCAACCTCGACAGCTGGAGGTCAGAAGCCCCAAGGGTCTGCAATCTGGGAACAGCGGCCCTTACCTCAATAGTCGGAAGGGTCAGAAGCCCTAAGGGTCTTCAGACTGAATATAATGGAGAGCAACCCACGGCTCCAGACCCAGACAGAGCATTTAATGCGATCCTGGGTAGGTGTGTATGCCAGGGACAAGCCGTCCTGACAGAACGGCGATTTGCCCAAATCTTACTCCTGACAGATTGAAGCCGTAGGAGGCGGCGAAAATCAGGCCACAGTAGCACAGAGGAGATGACAGAAATCTCGGCCCGTGACCGTTAAAAAAGATCTTGAGGTGAAAGGTACTCATTCTGGAGATTGAGAACTATGCGGTTCACTATCTCAGGACTACGTATAAAAAAGTCATGCGTTCCAGAGAGGGGCATGTACGCTTAAAAAATTGATATATATAAAAAAAAAAAAGTCTGTGAACAAGAAAGATATAGATATTCATACTGAAATATTTTCTTTGCTACCCAACACAAAGATAAACCACTGACTTAAGCATCGGAGAGTCTTTGCAGGTAGCTACCCCCGCTTCTCCGACCTTGCTTGGAGTTCAGATAGCTTTGAGACAGCAAAGACACGTGGATAGTTGGAGAATACAGCGTTAGCAGTTCGAGACACGTGGATGTCTGGTGAGAAACCGCTCCAACACAGTGCATAGAAAGAGAGAGACGTGCACTTCTCAGCTTCAAACAAGGCCTTGATGATCCTGATAATTTCTTAGCTTCTTGGACAAATGGCAGCAAGGATTGTTGTGCGTGGAGAGGAATCAGGTGCGATAACTAGTAGAGGGTTTGTGAAAGGTTGCTCTAATTGTCCTCTCTCTACTGGTTTTACTTTTGAGGTAAAGCTTTGGGCAGTTATTCGTGGAGTTGATTTTGCTTGAAACTATGAGTGTTGAATATTGGACTGAGTTCGGCTCGTCTTACGTTGTGTGCATGATCTCTAAAAGAAACTTTGCTATTTCATGGAAATTAAAGACACGGTAGACTGTTGTTTCTGAAGGTTGTCTTTAATGAACCGGAAAATTTCTCATACTTTCTGTGAAGAAAATGGTGCAGCAGTTGCGCTCACCTCTTTTGACTTACAGTCCAATCAAGATAGTTGGTACCACTTTGCTCCTGTGTTTAATTTATTAGCAAGTTTAATTTTAGAGATATGTATTTAGCATACTATCATGTTTTCGCTGATGTACACTTTTAAATGGCCAGATTTTTTCTATTAGGCATTTTTTCAGTAAGGTTTAACGAAGCACGTCACGATATTTATATTTTACCCCTTTTATGATTGTTTTCGTTTGACTTTTTTTCTTTCTTTTATCATAAGAATTTTCAGTTTAGAGTTGTTGAGTGTGGGATATAAAGTATTTTAGCTATCAACTTAGGGATGTTTGAGTTCTTCCGTAATGCTTATTCTATTTCTAGTCTCTATTTATTAAAAACAATGTATCCAAATTAAGTCTGCTTGGTTGAAGACTGAATACGATTCATAATTAATGCTGTTATTTATAGGTTTTTGGCATGTTTGCACCATAAATTTGTCATAAGTTGTCAATGTGGCCCTTAAACTCTTTTTTCTTGAGAATTAGGTTCTCAAATTTTGAAATTAGTGGAAATTTGAACTAATCCATCCTAACAGAAGTGGTAATGTGATGGTCACATGGGGCATTTTTTTTTTATTTTTTAAGAAAATGTCTATATTAGATAGAACAATCAGAAATTACAATAGACATGATAGGAAGAGGGATTTCTTCCATCCAAGAAAGTTCATCGTTTAGTCTAAGTGCTAATTTAGTCAATTCGTAAACTGCATTGTTACACTCTCTAGAGACATAGCTAACAAAAACACCCAGAAATATAGTCTATAAACTATTAACATCTTTCTAAAAAACAACCCAATTTAGATCGATAGCACTAGGTAGTTTTATGAGCAGACAACACCGCTTGAGCATCTGATTCCACAGCTTCGATGGAGGAGAAAACTTCAATAGCCCAATTTATGCTAAAGTTGAGAGCAGTAGTCTTTACATTGAGAGGTCTACCATGTTTTTTTTTGCCACTGCAGCCAAGACAAAGCCAATATTATCTCGAATTATTGCACAAAAACCAACACATTGCTGGGATTCTGAGATAGCCACATCTACGTTGGGCTTGTAACCAAGAATTGAAGGCGGTTGCCACTTATTTGGTTTGGGAGCCAACAGAGTTGAAGAAACTGATGCTCTTTAATATTGGACAATTCGATACTCTCGAAGATAATTGAGGCACTATGTACAATTATCCATAGGCGGTCTAGCCCGTTGGCTATGAGCAACTTTGTTACGATTACTCCAGATATTCCAGCAAAAGACTAAGAACAATTCTATCCAATTCTTACCATAATGGCGATGAATATTGAGTAAAATATCTCGAAATAGCCATGCCTTCATTTAGGAAAAATCCATTCCAAAGTCTGAGAGTTTTCAAATGGCTTTTGCAAATTTGCACAAAATCAAGGCATAGGTTATGTTGTTGTGTTGGAAGCCACATGGAGGACATTGAGCATGAGCCTAAATATTTCAACGAGCTAGAGCTACAAATGTAGGAATGGCATCAAAGAAAGCTCGCTACCTGAAAATTTTAACTTTCTAGTGAATATTAAGGTTCCAGAAATTAGACCACTAATTCATAGGGAATTGAGAAGAAGATTGATGACCGGTTGTTGACAATCTAGATACTATATGGAAACCACTTTTAACTTTAGAGCATCCTTAATTTTCAAAGTGCCTAATGACTCTATCTTGGCTGGGAAAAAGAGTGAGTGGAATACTCACTATAGTAGCAACGACTGAAGAACCAATGAAAAAGTGATTCATCTTAACCACATCCCGAGTGTGGGACGGAAAAATAAAAGTAGCCATGGCGCCATAGTTTTTCTCAGGTTGGGTTGATAAAAATAGTCAAAAAAAAAAACCCATATTCGGGATCCAGGGGTCTGAAAAGATTTTGACAAAAATACCACCTTCAATATACCATCTAAGACCTTTCTCAAGTAAAATTTTGCCCCACACAATGTTGCGCCAAGTCAAAGATGGATAACAACTAATAACAGCTTTAGAGAAGTCTCTATTGGAAAAATATCTACCTTCAAAAATTCTAGCTAAGAGGCAGCTAGGTTGTGCTAGGATTCGCCAAGCTTGCTTAACGGGAAAAACTTGATTAAAATCAACAAAGGATCGAAATTCAAGTCCACATGAGGCATTTTTTTAGGAGTATAATTGATATTTCACTTTCTTTAATAATTTGAAGGGGTACTAGAAAGAAATTGAGAGTTTTCAGCAGAATAAAAATTTTGAATTAATTCAAAATTAAATAAGGTTTACTTAAATTATTCAAAATTTTCAAATTCAACTAAAGATAAATCCAGGTAATTTAAAATGAACTAAAAATTAATCTGAGTAGCCTGACCACCTCCATGACTCACATCACCTGACTCCACCATCATCATCAACTCACACACACACTGTTTCTATCGTGTCAATGGAAAAATGACAAAACTAATATCATAAAATAATAGAAGAAGTAGAGAACATATGTCTTCGTCTCTCACAAAAAAAATAAACTCAACACTTTTAAAGAAGGTGAGAATCAAGGTAAACAAAAGATTACGGTGGTCTCCTCTAACGATGAATTCTTCTGTTGTAGTCTCATAGTCGAAACAACTTTTCTTAAAGTTTTTTTGAATGAAGTAGTTTAATTGATTTTGAGCATGTTGTACCCTAGACCCATACTTGCGAACACAGTCAACTACTCCGTCGTCCAGCAACAGCCAGAATCCCATGCTCCAATCACCATTAATTACTAGTGGAGTCGTTGACTTGGAGTACATCCCTTTTTGACTGGCTCTGCCACGTGTAGGCGACCCAACCTCTTTTATGTCTTTAGATGGCGTGGTGGTGGTGGTGGTGGTGACGACGTAGGTAGTGCCGATGGAGTGTAGGGGAGAGGAATTAGTTTTTCATTACTTAAAACTAATGAAACCATTTTTGAAAAACATACTTCTTTTTTCTTTTTGAAATTGGAATTGGATATTTGATTCTATTATTTTGAAAGATAATTTTAAACTATTTAAAATTTGAGTTTTAAAATTTTTATAAATTTTTAGTTCCCCAAAACACTCAATTTCTTTTTGACTATACTCATAAAAAAAAAAAAAAAAATTGAAAAAGTTGCCTAAACATTCTTGCTCCCACCTGCTCCCTCTCCTCTAGTTGTAGGCTGTAGCAGATCCAAAGCAAGTCTTCCAGCACCAGCACGTGACATCTCCCCCTCATTTCCATTAGCATCTCCTCTCCACAAAGAGTGCCGCAGCGGCCCCTCATGGAGGTTGGAGAAGGGGCTTTCTTTCCCCCTTTCTAGCTTCTCCTCCCCTCCTTTTTCCTCCTCCTCCACCACCATGTTATTTTCTTTTATTTTCTGTTTCTTTTTCCCTTTTTTAATAATCCAAGATCAAGATCTAGATTTAGATATAGTAATATTTTTTGGGTAGATTATAAGTTCGTTTACCTATTTTAAATTAGATATTTTTCTTTGACCTAGATCTATTAGCAGGTATTTTTTTTTTCTTTCTAAGTATGGATCTAAATTTATATTACTAGTATAAAGTTTAACCCACTAAGAATACAATAAAAATAGATGGTAAAAACTATCGTGTATTGGTTTTTGTTATTTGTTTTTCTAAAAAATCATATAAACTCATATTTTTCATTCTTGTTATATTTATAATTCATTTTTTGTCACATTGTTTCAGCAATTTAAAATGTAATACTTGTTGCTTACGTTGTGACCTAATATTTATAATTCATTTTTTGTCACATTGTTTCGGCAATTTAAATGTAATATTTGTGCTTACGTTGTGACCTAAGATATTTGCTTTGAGTAATATATTTTGAGGAATCCATTTTTTATCAAAAGGAAAAAAATAGAGACTTATTTTCACCTCACTACACTACTAACTACGTCATTGACCATTTGGTGTAATTGCCCATTCAAATAAGTCTACCTTATTTTTTTCTTGTAACAGTTCCCTTTAATTTCGATTAGTATAGAATTATTATAGTTAAATCAAATTCAAGTGCGCTTATCTTTACTTTCCTTGAAACCAAAAAATGGGTTGGAAGCTGGTGTCACTTCAATTTATTCCAAAAAGAAAAAAGAAACATTAAGTTTCCTTCCCAAAGTGTGGAACACGTACGATTAATATTAAATTATTCGACGTTGTCATTCCATTCCAACTATATCAAATCAAATACCCCCTATATACATTTTCAAATAAGCATTCCTTTGTGGTTTTCAGGTTTTCACATGTAAGTACTCTTCGTAACACAAAGCAACACGATTATTTATTTTCAAGTCGGTCAAAAAGTTGCAAATTAATTGGTAAATTGATTGCAAAAGTTAAAAAGAAAAAGAGTGCTTTTAAGGTATAATATATGTGAAGGAAAAAAAAAAGAAACACTGTTAATTTAGCCTTTTTTTCAGAAAACATTTCCAACATTTGTCTCTTCTCTTTTTTTTCTTTTTTTGAAGCGTCTCTTCTATTTTAATAAAAGTAGCTTATTATTAAAAGTTGTGCTATCAGAGTCTGGTTATTTGAAAGAGCTCTTGGAATCAGAGCCATCTAGGATCAACCTTATAGACATAGTAATTATCTACTACTGATAAGAGTCTCAGATCTTTTCATCATGAGCAATCCTCAAGCCTTTGCTGAGTTCTCATCGTCCAACCACCTTATCTCTCAACTTAGTTTAACTCTTTCTCCTTCACTTCGAAAATCTTCTGCTTCTAAGTTAGAATACCTATATGAGCTTAACGATGTCCCAGATGAAAGTAAGATCACCTCAGAAAATCTTCCGCTCATTAACCCTTACCATGCTTTCACCAAACCTTCATCCTCCTTCACCCAATCCATAAAATCCCTAATCAAACCTACCCCTCGTTCCACCAAAGAATATGTCCAGTCAACCAAGTTTGACCGGTATGAGCTTCCTGCCACAAACAAAGAACTTTATTTCACTTTGCAAATTCCACCTGAATTTCCACCCCAATAGATAGACCAAGGTTTTAGTCATATCCATTTTGAAGCTATTCGCCTCGTGTTAACCTACCATGGTCAGAAAGGCCTTCCTGTCTGTGCAAAAATCGCCCTTGTCGATACAAGAATGTTGAAATACCAACATGCTTGTATAGGTATCATTGAAACAACCCTCAATGCAGGCACATACATTGTCACCTTCTACCCGAACTTTTGTATGTCTTTAAAAGACAAAAGATTGACAGATGCCTTTAAAGTCCAGTTACAGATAATTGGTGTGGAACAAGATCCACAGGCCATGGGAGCCACTCTTCATTACCAGATGGTATATCGGGTCCAAAACCATGCTCTGGATTTGGCCCTTCCAACAATATCAGATGCCTTGCTCGTCTCAGTCAACTCTCACCATGTACCAAGTTGTACTCATATTCCAAGGCATATCTCAACTGAAGACCTCAAAAAGATAATTCCTGACTCCTGGATAACAAGCTATGAACAGCTACACCAGCCCCAAGTACAAATCCAGTCGTCAGACCCCTCTATCAAAACATTGAAAGATGGGACGATAGAGATCACCTTCAACAAAAAACAAGAGATGCCAGACTATTTCACCACACAGTATATGATGTCTACTGTCATCCCTGCCACAGCAGAAATTGAATCATTTGATAAAGATGGAAATCCTTGTTATGCTTTCAGCTCAAAAGCAGAACACTGCTACTGGGATGTATGCAATTGCCAGATGTGCGCAACAGGTGACTGGCCAGAGGCAAAGCCCCAGACAAAAAAAACAGGTCAGATACTAAAAGAACGACTTGAAGCAAGATCAAAGAAAGTAGGTCTCCTCGGACAGCCATCAGGAAAATTTGACTACATAGTCAAATACTCCTGCCCTCAGAATATTCAACAGGAGCCACCTCTATCACCTAGTGGATGGGATAACCATAACCAGGAAGATGAAAGTCCTCAACATATCCTTCCCTGCTACAAGAAAATGGTAAAGTGGATAAAAAAGGAACAGAAGTATGAACAGCCAAGCACTCCGACTCAGTCAATCCTGATGATGTCTTCCTACGATAAAGACTTTCCATCCCTTGGAAGCTTTAATGATCAAACAGGAATGACAACACACCAACCAAAGGTCCTCAATCCTACCACCAGAGATCCGGATGGGACTACGAAGAAAATCTCACCTGCAGAGGCAGTTCTAAACTGGCAGACTGAAAACATGATTGGCCAAAATTCTGTCCTACAAAAGATTGATCAAAAGGTTGCCCAGGTAGAAAGCAAGGTCACTCAACTCGATCAGAGATGCTCAAACCTACAGGATTTACTCATCAGACTACAATCCAGAATCCAAAATACCCATAAAAAGCTCATAAATCTGATACGACAAGGAGCAGTTCCAAAGCAAATCTTCTCAGCTAAGGAGGTAGAAATGAAGAGTCTTAAAAGTCAATATGCTGCGTTACAAGAACAATTGCAGCAGCTCCAACAAAACAACAACCAGCACCAGAACATGGATGCTACGCCATGGATATTTTCTACATTACCAAAAGCCTCCCAGCCATTATCCTTAACAGTGCCTTCTGGAGAAGACCAGATCTTATGCCTACAAAGAATCCTCCACCAAGAAGAGGAAGCCAAACAAAAGGCAAAGTCCAAAGGAAAATGAAAAGAAGCAGAATCTTCACTCAACCAGTCAAATGACTATCCACCAGAGCAACTGATGGTACAAGGAGGTGCCTCCGCAACAAACCCCTTAACAAAAGCCATCCAACAACACTGTCTCAAAACCTTGTCCCAGATAAACATAAAAGAAGAACTTTTTGAAGAAGATCCAGAAGAAGACTCATCAGAAGGAGAATGGTCTACAACTACAGAAACATCTGACGACAATGATGAACTTCCACAACAATATATGACCCAGGGAACAGGCACCTCAAGAACGACAAGGACTGAGCCTATTATTGAAAAACAAGAAGAAGAGACAGACTCAAACCAGCCACAGGCACCAAAGACGTCTAAAGGAAAATTCTAGACATTCACCCTTGACGATTTACCACCAACTAAGTGGAGAGGCCATTTCCAAGAATTCAAAGCCTGGCTTCTTCTAGAAGCCCAAAAACCTGGAAGCAATAAAGGAGAAATCCTTCTTAATTTTGCTTCTGGTTTTACAGGAATCTTGCATGACTGGTGGCAAAGTCTTGGAGAATACAGACAACTGCAATTTCTACAAGACACGTCAATTGAAGGAGCCTTGAATCATCTCTACGTAGAATTCTGTGGGCAAGAGGCCCAGATAACAGAACGATTGAGAGCAGAATTTTTCAAAATGAAATGCTACTCCATGTAGAGAAAAGATCTCGAAAAACACTTCCAACAGATGATCAAACGGTTCTATCTCATTGGAGGAATTGATTATCCGAATCTCAAACAAGCCTTTCTGTCATCTATCCCAAATCCTCTTGGAGAGGAAACTTTTAGGCTCTTATCCTCCAGCGGAAAAACTCTGCAAAACACAACACTTGGAGAACTTTACCAACTTGTACTTAGAGCACTTGATAAAATGTGCTCTGAAAACAAGTTCCTGCAAGAATATATGAAGCAAACCAAGCACCTGGATAAAGCTTGCAGCCAAAAGGATCTCCTAACAAAATGTTCAGCCCACAATACTTGTTCGTGTACCCAAAAGCGGTCCAGAAAACATAGGCATTTCGAAGAACCCTCCAGATTTTCTTACAACAAAAAGAAGAAGTCTCGTAGGCCTTGGAGATTCCTCAGGAAGAAAAAATGATTCGGAAAAACTTCAGATCATTGCCACATCTGTGGACAAAAGGGCCACTTTGCAAAGCAATGTCCAAAAGGAAAGACGGCCAAGATGATTTCTCATATCAGGAATGCAACAGGGATTTCTCTATCAGACAATGATGTGGAATCCATTTTCTCATTAGATGAAGAGATCAATCCAGATACAGTTTGTGCAATCCAACTTTCCTCAGACTCCTCTGAATGGTCAGAGCAAGAAGAAATTGATGAGCAATATCAGATCACGGCTATCAATACTATACAGCCAGTCCCAACCCTTAAAATGCAAGTTCTTCCTTCAAAATACTCAAAGCCAATCAAAGTTGCAGCATTCGTTGACACAGGAGCATCCTATTCGATTTTGAACCCAGACATCCTCCCTCCAAAATACTGGAAGAAAAAGAAACAATACTTCCATGCTGCCAATGGAGAAGTCTTCTCGACAGACCTTGTTAGCAAACCAATCATGCTACAGTTCTTTCCAGGATGTTCTGCAATACATAAAGGTTTTGGTTCAAAACTTCCAGGAAAGGATCTGATTATTGGCTTCGACATTTTCACAAGAAAGAAAGGACTGAGAATCCTTCCAGGAGGCTTAGCCTATAAGCAATATTTCTCAGCCTGGGAACAAGTCCCAAATTTCTTCCATATCACCAATGGCCCTCTCCTGGATATCAAACAGAGGTTAATAGAAAACTCCTGTGCAGAATCTCATTCTAGGTTCTTGTTGAAGTGTGACCATCCCCTATGGAAAAATGAAAAATATTTCATCACACTGCCATTTAAGAAGAATGAGGACATCAACCCAACAAAAGCCAGCCATCCAGGAATGAATCCAGAACACCAGCAGATGGCCATACAGGAATGCGAGGAACTCAGACTACAAGGACTCATTGAAGATACCAATTCTGCTTGGGCGTGCCATGCATTCTATGTCAATAAGAGATCAGAACAGGCAAGAGGAAAGCAAAGATTGGTAATTAATTATCAGCCCCTAAATCATTTTTTAGCTGATGATAAATTCCCACTCCCAAACAGAAACTCGTTGTTTTCCAGTCTTTCTCGGGCAAAAATATTTTCGAAATTTGACCTAAAAGCCGGTTTTTGGCAATTAGGCATCAAACCAGAAGAACGGCCCAAAACAGCCTTTTGTATCCCAAACCAATACTACCAATGGACTGTTATGCTATTTGGGCTTAAAACAGCTCCATTACTATTCCAAAAGGCTATGATCACCATTTATGGCCCAATCCTAAACCAAGCCCTTATATACATTGATGACATCCTCCTGTTCTCTCATGATGAGAAGGCTCATTATAACCTTTTGGCCCAATTCATTGAAATCACAGAAAAGAATGGGATAATGCTCTCAGAGAAAAAGATGGCCGTAGCACGGCCCAACATAGAGTTCTTGGGTATGAAACTACACAATGGTCAGTTCGAAGCTCAGCCCCACATAGCCCAAGAACTTCTAAAGTTCCCAGATTATGACTTGACAAAAGTCCAGATACAACAGTTCCTTAGCATAGTCAATTATTTAAGAGACTTTGTACCTCACCTCTCAAAGCTCACAAGCCCTCTGAAAACTATGCTCAAAAAAGGAGCTCAACAATGGACCCCGCAATAGACTGAAGCGGTCAAAAAATTGAAAAAAGAAATGCAAACATTGCCACCACTCCAGATTCTCTCTCATGGACAAAGAATACTCCAGACGGACGCAAGTGACCGACATTGGGGTGCAGTCTTTTTGATCATTGACGCATAATAATAACGGCAAGCTAAAACTCCTTCGATAAAGTTGCTCATCCTGGATGATATAGCGANCTTGCATCGTCTTTATTTTCAGGGAGATCGCCGTGTTGTATATATCGCATTATGGGGTCCATCCACGAGGGTTCCTCATCGACTGGCATAATCACTTGGAGTTCGACCTCGATGCTCGGTGAGATAAGAAATTCAACGGGAACTACTTTCAATAACTCTGCATCCTTCGTTGAGGCGAGCTTAGCGAGTGCGTCTGCCCGAGTGTTTTTAATGCGAGGAAGAAGCTGGATATCATACGTGCTGAACGTTAAGAACAACTGCTGTACCTTTTTTAAATAAGCCAACATTCTCTCTCCTCTCACATGATAATCACCCTTAACCTGATAGACGACCAGCTGGGAGTCACTGTACATTTCGATTGCTTCGACCTTCATCTCTTGTGCAAGCTTTAGGCTAGCTATCAGTGCTTCATATTCGGCTTCATTATTTGAAACTGGGAATTTGAAGCGGAGCGCATAATGAATATTGTGCCCCTTAGGACTGATTAAAACTATGCCCGCACCTGCCCCATTCTCGTTCGATGACCCGTCAACATAAAGTTTCCACAACTTTGATGTATCTGAGGTAGGTTTCTCGAATACTCCCGTTGGAAGATCATCGTCGTATGTAAATTCTGCGACAAAATCTGCGAGGGCTTGACCCTTTATGGTAGTGCGAGGTTGAAAATTGATATCAAATTGACTCAATTCAACAGCCCACTTAAGTAGCCGCCCTGACGTCTCAGGTTTCTGTAAGACCTGTTTCAGTGGAAAATTCGTGAAAACCCGGATGGAGTGAGCATGGAAGTAAGGTCGAAGCTTTCTTGACGCGATGATGAGTGCCAATGCCAACTTTTCCATCTCTGGATACATGGTTTCAGCGTCAAGTAATCTCTTACTGACATAATACACAGGTCGCTTAATATTTGATTCCTCGCAAATTAGTGCCGCACTCGTCGCATTCTTAGAAACAACAAGATATAGGTACAATTCTTCTCCCGAATTTGGCTTCGACAAGAGTGGAGGGGAACCCAAGTGTTTTTTCAAATCTTGGAACGCCTGCTCGCACTTCTCCGTCCACTCAAATCTTTTTGATCCCTTCAACACCTCAAAGAAAGGTTGGCATTTATCGGT
>JXTB01000098.1:238990-382118 GCA_002914805.1 Parasponia andersonii
AGCTAAGAGGACCATTGCCTGATATTTCAAAGATGCCATCCTTAAGAGAGTTAGATGTGTCTAACAATAAGTTAAATGGTACTTTACCAGAAAGTGTTGGCACGCTCTCTAATCTTGAGGTCCTTGATGTTTCCACGAACTCCTTTACTGGAGTTATCACTGAAGCACACTTGGAGAAACTTTCCAAATTGAGGCAGCTCGACTTATCTTCGAACTCTTTGACGTTGAAATTCACATTCAACTGGATTCCTCTTTTCCAACTTCAGGAACTTAAATTGGGATCTTGCGAACTAGGTCCGCAGTTCCCATCATGGCTCCATACCCAGTCCAATATTTCATATCTTGATTTATCTAGTTCTGGGATTTCTACTCCCATTCCTAACTGGTTTTTCAATCTAACTTCCAAATTATATTATTTGGATCTCTCTTTCAACTTTATCAACTTCACTTTGCCAAACTTTCCACTGCAATCTAATAATTTTCCTTTTGTTGATTTAAGCTCCAACCAGTTCCACGGGTCTATTCTACCTAATTCCCTTTTCAATGCAACCATGTTGAATCTTTCCAACAATAGCCTCACAAGATTTGGGCCTCTCTTTTGCACTCTACTAGATGGGATAACAACCATTCTTGACTTTTCTAGCAATCTGTTATCTGGAAGTCTTCCTGATTGTTGGTTTCGTTTAAATAATTTGGAAGTTCTCAAATTGGATAACAATAAATTTTTCGGGGTGATCCCAAGCTCAATGGCTTCACTATATGAACTTGAAACACTTCAACTGAGGCACAATAACTTGTCCGGAAATTTGCCGTCATTCTTGAAGAATTGCACTAGACTGAGAGTTCTAGATGTTGGAGAGAACAACTTGGAAGGAACAATACCGACATGGATTGGGGAAAGTCTAACAGATTTGGAAGTCCTTCAACTAAAATTTAATAGGTTTCATGGTACGATACCATCAAATCTATGTCATCTTCAATCTATTCGGATGTTGGACATTTCCCAAAATAGGATATCTGGAGTTGTTCCATCCTGTATCAACAATTTCACCTACATGGTTGAGAAACCAAAAGAAGAAGACGAATTATATTTTCCTAAATCAATTTCAGTAGAATATACTTTAGGCCATTCTATTTCTGGATCGTATGATAATAAGGCATTGGTAAGATGGAAAGGAAAAGATTATGAGTACCAAAAGATTCTTGGATTGTTGAGAGTCATCGATCTTTCAAGCAATAGATTGATTGGAGGGATTCCTAGTGAATTAGCAAATCTTGTGGAACTAGCTCAATTGAACCTGTCAAGGAATAATCTGAGTGGAGCCATCCCCCACGAGATTGGGAACTTGAGTAAACTAGAATCACTAGATTTATCCCACAATCATCTTTCTGGTGATCTTCCCATGGGTTTGGCCAAAATCTCTTCATTGAATTACTTGGACCTATCATATAACCACTTCTCCGGAAGGATCCCCACAAGTACTCAATTGCAGAGCCTCAATGCTTCTTCGTATGTTGGGAATCTTGGACTTTGTGGACTTCCTCTCTCGTCAACATGCCCAGGAGACGGAACATCCCAGGAACCTGATCCGAACTCCATTGATGACGAAGGAAACTACGATGAAAATGATTCAAAATGGTTTGACATGTCATGGTTTTACATGGGACTTGGAGTTGGATTTGCTCTTGGATTTCTTGGAGTTTGTGGAACTCTGTTTCTCAACTCTAAATGCAGACTTGCTTATTTCCGGTTCTTGAATTACTTGGAAGATTGGCTGTACGTGATGATCAACATAAGAACATCAAGATGGAGGAGATGCCTTTGGAGCTAAAAGGTTAGTACTTTTCCAATTATAGTATTCTTCATGAAATATTTAATTTCTTATACCTTCATAGAAAATAGAAGTTATGTGTAGATCTTTCCTTTACTTTCCACATATATCAATGCATTTAATCTTTGTTAATTGGATTGAAATTTATAGATCAAAATTGGATTTTCTAAGAAATAAAAACAAAGTCTCTATTACACTAACTCTCATATGTATCTTAATGCGTCTATAGTATATATTACTTGTGTATGATGTACATCGATGCTTGCATATATATATGTGAATATATGTATATATATACGCTCATAAATATATACATATATATATGATCTGACGGGCTTCTTTCAACTCTTCAAATAAGATTGATGTGTCTTATCTTCCTACTGCAGATTTTTGAAGATTTGTAGTCTTGAATCCTGTTTCATTTCCGGAATGAGTGAATAAGCTAGAAAAAATCGTAGGTAATAAGATTTGTACTTGGCTTTGTTACGTGTTAGATTTTCAAATGCATCAGTAGCAGATCATGGACAGGGCTTTGTGATAGAATCTTCTCGTTTCTTCCTGTTTGCTTATGTTGGTATTTTTCTTGTTTCCTTTCTTCCGTTTTTGCTAAGTGAAATACACTGTTGTATCAGATAAGGTTGAATGTACTTGTACCAATGTTTATATGATTGAGTTTTACCTTTTATCTCTTGTTAATGTTTGAAGTTTTATTTTTATAATTTTCATTTTATGTCCTAATTGATTAGTTTAATCATCCTAATATTTAAATTTTTTAAGTTCTGTAATTCAAACAATTTATAGAAACCTAGAATCTTGGTAGAAGGACTACTTAAAAGTGACATAAATATAAAATTCATATGTAAAGATACAAATGCTCAAGCACCGAATGAAGAATGATGTCAAAATTCAAGTATGGCGCATATGTATTTAACCCCTTTAGTAGTATTAACCTAATGAGATCATTTAAAGGGATCTTATGGGTACGTAGGGCACAACTATTAATGTATCTAGCTAGTATCAACCGTGAGTGTTACTAAAATGTTGAGTTTATCATATCTATCATACTTAGTCAACTTTTATATGTATGGTTTTATTTAATTTTATCTAAACATTCAGGAAAGACTACTACCAGTACTTTACCACAAAACAATATACAGAACATATGTTGGATAAGAAATTCACAATTATATTTGGTATAATAACAAAAATATCCTCTATATACTATAGGGCTTTATACAAAAAACATTGAAAAATCCAAGATTTATTTAGAAACAAAATAGAGAAATTTAGGTAGATGACCAATATTTTAAATTTGATTAAGTAGATGTTCACTTTTTAAATTTTATAACTAAATGTCCAGGTATATATATTTTTACACTTGATAGACTACCAATTTCAGTTATTATACTGAAATATATTGGATATATAATTTTTTATACTTAGTATATAAAATTTTATATTTAGTATATAAATATATATATTGGACATTTTGTTATAATATTTGACAAAGAGATATTTACTTAAATTGAGCGAAAAATTTGGTCACATTTCTATAGGACACTTAGAAATATATTATTTTTTAAAAGTTTATCTAAAAATAGAACTTTTCAAAAATAGTTAGAACAATGCCACATTTTTTTTCAAAATTGACTTTTGAGAGATACTTGAGGTAACTAATTGGATTACTTGGGGTAACTAATCGAGTTATATGAGGTAACCAAATTTATTAGCTCAAGTAACTTAACTGATTACCTCAAATACTTTATTAATTTATAAAAAACAATATTTTTCTAAATATTATTAAAATGATATTTTCTAAAAATAAAATCCGAGAGTTCTCAATACAATTTTATTATATAAAATCAAAATTTTCCAATATTATATACATTCTGGTGATATGCTTAATTTATTTCTTCAATTTTTATAATTAATATGTTCTATGACGTGGAAATAAGATGGCCCACTTGTTAGCTAATCATCCTTTTGTTATCGCTAGCGATATTGGCTGGGTTAACTCTTGTCTTTTATTTATCTTGTCGTCAATTTTAGACGACCTTATTTGATCTTTTTTTCTTCAAAAAAAAAAAAAAAAAAACTTATTAGCACCCTTAGTCCTTATACTTTGGGTGCCATGACATATTGAATCTGTTAGTTTCACTAGTAAAATGTCACATAACAGACATATAACTTGTTTTAGAACATAAAAAAAATTAATTAAAATAATTTTAAAACATTACCCAAAAAAAAAAGAAAAAAGAAAAAAACCCACAACTTTCCTTTCTCAAATTATCCCTCTTCTTCTTCATTTTCATATACAACAAAAAGTCATAAAGTGGGGAAAAAAAAAGAAAGAAAAACCTCAACCTAAATAAATGAAAATTGAAGACAAAACCTATAACCGAGTTCTATGAAAACAACAAGTTTCCAAAACCCAAATACGTATTAAGCTGTTCCTAAAGTCCAAAACAATGAGATGAATAGGACGTACGGAGAATAGATAGTTTTTTTTTTTTTTTTTTTCTTTTCGTATTTCTATTTTTTGTATTGAAACTTTGAAAATTTTTAATGTTTTATATGAGTCACGTGTATGTCATGTGACATTTTAACTGAGAAATTAACAGTGTTTGGCTCGAGGACTAGTGCTGCATACAAACTCGAAACTTGGGGATTTAAATGTTAAAAAATTAAGTTTGAAGATCAATATACCAAGGTACTTAGAGTACGAGGACTAATGATGCTAATAAGTCAAAAAAAATACTCTTTACATTAGCAATTTAATACAAATTTTAGCCAAATGTGCTTTATTTAGTAAAAATTGAATAAAAGAAAATTATTATTCGTTTAACCTTATAACAAATAGATATACTCAAAAGCACAAAAAAAAAAAAAAAACAAATGCTGAAGGGCTAAAGGAAAAGGAAAAGAAAAAAAAACTTATCTAGATAATTGAGACAAAAGGGGAACAAAATATTCTTTTTGAATGAAAAAAAAAGTGCATATTGCAAAATTTGAGTTTTAATAAGGGCAAATGGGTAATTTGAAACCCAATGGAAAACTTATAATTAAAGATTTTTAGAATATTTTAACAAAAATATCTAGATTATTAAAATAGTGTGCTACAATAATCAGAAATTATTTATAAAGGCCTCAAAATTTTCATCTTCTCATAAGAGAAATCCCCGAAAATACAAAAAACACCTAAATTTGCCAATGCTCACCATCGACGCTGGACTAACGTGCCATCCCGTGTAAAAGAGCACCCGTCAATGGTCAGAACCCGACCAGCCACACTAGAAACGGATCTCCAGTGACCGAGATCCAAGACTCTGAAGTTACATCCTCCAGTGTGGTTTTCCAGCAAATCGTTGTCTCGCCTCACTGTAAGCACGTGCAGCTTCCTTTCGCCATCGCTCACCTCCTCCAAGTGGCTTCACGGCTTAACTCGCCGC
Organism: Parasponia andersonii; assembly: GCA_002914805.1. Taxonomy (NCBI): domain Eukaryota; kingdom Viridiplantae; phylum Streptophyta; class Magnoliopsida; order Rosales; family Cannabaceae; genus Trema; species Trema andersonii. Next base: position 244,272 of record JXTB01000098.1, read on the forward strand.
CGATAAAATTTTCACCATTTTTATCGTTTTACTAATGTTTGTAAAAAGTGATATTTTATAAATTTTTCGTTAGGTAATTATTTTATCCGAGGTAATTATATGAGGCGAAAGAGAGTTAAAAATCATGAATAATTACAATTGGTAGAAGTTTAAATGATATCCGGAAGCATATTAATTTTCAAATTGAAAAATATAGTACTTTTCTAATTTAGAACGAAAAGTGATATTTTTGCAAAACTACATAGTGTTGCACTGAAGTCTGTTACTTTTCATTTTGGGTCTTGGGCTGAGATTAGAAAATTGTTAGAGAAATTTAGATGAAAGACCAATATTTTAAATTTGATTAAGTAGATGTCTACTTTTTAGATTTTATAGTGAAATATCCAAGTATATATATTTTTACACTTAGTACATATGTTTATCGACCAATTTTAGTTACTGTACTGAAATGTACTAGGTATATAAAGTTTTACACTTGATATATAAACATATATACCGGACATTTTGCTATAATATTTGACAAAGGGACTGTACTTAAATTTGGCCCAAATTTTAGTCATACTTCTATATGGCCAAAACTATTACTTTCCAAAATATTATTGTAAAAATGACATTTTTACAAATAATAGTGAAGTTGATACTTTTTCAAATATTTTTGAGAGTGATATTTTCCTAAATAATTCTGTGATAATGATATTTTCTGAAATATTTTAAGAAAGTGATATATTTGTAAATAATCAGCAAATGATATTTTTCTAAATACTTTGGAAAAATGGACATTTTTCAAATTAATTCCAAAAAGAGATATTTTTGTAATTCTCATATTTAAAGCCCATTAAAGGCTTGTGATCTCGAAATTGAATTCTGATTTCAATTTTGGATTTATTTCAATTTTGGATTTAGTGAGGTTGAGAAACGAATTTTGATATTTAATATCGCTATGTTTTAAAATGGCACAAATTTTGAGACTTGTGAATAGTGTCATTTTAAGTGCCACGGGGCGGTCCCGCACCGAACCTACTTTTGACAAAGTATATGTCTAATCTAGCTTTGGAGGCTTTGAATTTAGTGGTGACCTCCGTTTCTCTATCTAAAACTCCGATGGAAAAGTCACTGTCTCACGTGAGCTTACTGGGGTCCCAAAGATACCGTTTGAGCACTCAAGTGATCAACGAGAGTTTCTTTGAGCGTCGTTAACTTGATATAGATACCATTTTGAGGTAAAAGTTCAATTACATGGTTTTATACTTATTTTGATTTATGATTACATTATATTTGATTTATGATTACATTATAATTGATTTATGAAGATTCATGAATTTTACGATAATCGATAAATTGTTGAAGCACATTGGATTATACTCGGATTAGATTGTGTGGAGTTTTATACATATTTTTAAATTATGATTATAGGATAATGCAATGGTGTAGTACTCATGTTATAGTAAATCCCAGAATAATACCAAGTAGTATTTTTAAAGGATTATTTGATGAATATTTTGCATGGTTATTACATACCCTGTTACATGTTGTACATATCATAAGATCACATACTTGAGTTCTATTATTGCATTATGGTAGTTTAGATTGTTGGCGAGTTGCCGCAGTGCTAGGTGAAAAACTTAAGCTCCTGCGTAGGTTTTGGCTTATACACTTATGGGTAGTGTCAGGATGCTGGGTACCTCTGCTACAGAGGTATTACAGTGCCATGATAGGAGAATGAGAGCTCACACATTTATATTGGTTAATGTGTGATATGTATAAATACGTGTTTTTAGATTTAGTTTTGAATACGTGATTATTTTTGGTATTAATTATTTTACAAACTTAGTTTATAGAGGGATTTTGGAAAAAGTATTAATCATGCATGTTTAATAAAATTGCATCCATTCAAAAAGGTAATTGAATTTTTATTGAACATGCGAATGCTCATCCCCCTACTTCTCTCACTTTCAGGTATTTGACTATTTGAGGTAATCATTTTAATGAATAGATAAGTTGTACATCTTGTGTTTGTAGTTCTACTCTTAATTTCTAGTGGGTATCCATAATCTATTAACTTCCTTTCTTTATTCAATTATTTAGCCAAAATTAGTAAGTAGATGTATGAGGATGATTTTATTGTTAATTTGAGAACTTAATTCTTTGTAAATTATTTTGGATATTAGACAAAAGTTTTCAATTGACTTAATTTTACCAAAATTTATGATTTCTCAATAAGTATCCAAATAGAGCAATGCAAAAGGGCACCAATAGTACCCAGCACCACAAGAACTTAATTCTTTGTAAATTATTTTGGACATTGGACTAAAGTTTTTAGTTGAATTTATTTTACCAAAATTTATGATTTCTCAACAAGTATCCAAATAGAGCAATGCTAAAGGGCACCGGTGGTGCCGAATACCACAATCATATGTCTGTATTTTACTGGATAATTTAATTAATAAACTGAGTCTCACATGGGCTCCACATGAATTATAATTATGATTAGTGAGTAACAGACTGATATATTATTATGTTGTTGGGCACCACTAGTGCTCTGTAGCATTATTCATCCAAATAAGAGAGTTGAAGATTTTCTTGAATTTTAAAAATGGCAGTTTTCTTAAGTAAATATAAACTAATAAGAGTTTCAAATGATTATGGAATTCATAATAATTTATGGAATAAAATGAAATTATCTGATGCTTATGTACTTCTGAATTTTATAAAATTAATATTTTATTTTATCTCCCCTTATATTTACTAAAAGTCACGGCCTTAGATTTTCGGTCGTGACATATATGATATTATTTCTCACATCATATTCTTAATAAATGATACCCAACTAAGAAAAGAAGCATTGAGGTGAATCACCATAGTTCTCACAAGGTTGGCTTTAGATAACTAATCCAACTCAAAAACTTAAAATTGGGATGTGTCTTAACAATAGTATTTTATTGGGTTTTTTTTATTTATAAAATTATAGGTCTAAAGTATGACAAATTGAAAATTCTCAGATAGGCTGAGTTTTTTTAAAAAATTCTAGATTGATTTATAAAAACATCATTTTTTATAAGTTTTTTTAAGAAGACGACATTTTAAATAAATATTTAGAAAAATATCATTTTTTTTCAAAAGTGGTATTTTTCAATGGTGCTTGAGGTAACCAATTGAGTTATTTGGAGTAACCAATCTAATTATTTGAGATAACCGGTAAAGTTATCAAAGCTAACTTGATTGATTACTTCAAATATCCCATCAGTTAATAGCAAATAGTATTTTTCTAAGTACTTTTAAAAGTGGTATTTTTCTAATTAAATTCAAAAATTTTCATACAGTTTCAAAATCCAAGTATTTTCAATTTGTTTTTTGAAAACTTAGTATAAAAAATCAAATTCTCTCTATTTTATTCTAATTAACATTGCTACTACATATGTGGACTTATTAGATAAACAAAGTGTCCAACATGGGCGTATCAAATTGATATACTTTATAAAAAAATGGTTAATTTTATAAAAAAAATATATCAACTAAAAAAAGGTCATTTATAAAAACAAATTATAAAATCGGCCTTTTATCAAACAAGTGTAAAAAGCGGCCATTATTTAAATTTATCTAAAAAGAATAAAAAGGTCATTTCTTACAAATGAGAAGAGATCTCTTGTAACAAAGTAGTGAGTTGGAAATGTGGAAATTTATGAGTTAAGAATAAACTAAACTCATTGTGCTTGACTTCTGAGCTCGATGTAGCCCAAGTAACCGAAGTATGCTAGGGGCGGCCCATCTATATATATATATATATATATATATATATATGGGCACCAATCCAGTAGGTATTTTTTTTTTTTACCTATACATAGGTATCAATTTGGCCAATGAAAATTTAGCATGCACATTTTTTTATTGTAAAAAGTAAGAGAGAGAAGGAGCATTAATGATGCACGTCTTTTCATGCAGTTCATTGTAGCCATTGGATCACTATTAGATGGTGATCCAATGGCTAAAAAAAAAATACCTATCCATAGGTAAAGAAAAAAAATACCTATTGGATTGGCAACCTATATATATAGGTTGCCAATCCAATAGGTATTTTTTTTCTTTACCTATGGATAGGTATTTTTTTTTAGCCATTGGATCACCATCTAATAGTGATCCAATGGCTACAATGAACTGCATGAAAAGACGTGCATCATTAATGCTCCTTCTCTCTCTTACTTTTTACAATAAAAAAATGTGCATGCTAAATTTTCATTGGCCAAATTGATACCAATGTATAGGTAAAAAAAAAAAATACCTACTGGATTGGTGCCCATATATATATATAGATATATATATATATATATATATATATATAGACAAAGGAGATTAGAAAGTTCTTGCATGTGGTATCGTTTCTAGCGATCAGTCTTTACAAAACCAAAAGCCCTAAAGATAGTCGAACTTAAAAAAAAAAAAAAAAAAGAAAGAAAAGCCATGGAAGAGAAAAAAAGAAAAGAAAAAAAAAAGAAAATGAGGGATAGGTAGGAGAAAGAGTGGGAAGGGCACATACAAAATAAATATAAAGGATATATTAGGAAAAATTAAGGGTATAGAAAATAGTAATTAAAAATAAATTTTAATTAAAGGAGTGGATTCTAAAATAATGTAGAGAAAATAGATGTCAATTGAAGCTAACTCATTTGGTCTTAGGATTCTTGAGGATGTATGGAAAGAGGATGTATGGAAAGAATGTATGGGAAGAGAGGAGAATTTATACTATTAGATATTTTTTGCACGTCTTTTCATAGTAAAACATTCGGAAATAAAAGTATCAAGTAATGTGTATTTATTTTTTTTTCAACTACTCAAATTATAGTAGCCGTTAGATCCTGATTCAACGGCTAAAAAATTTATAAAAATACATATTATATTGAGAATCAATGTATATAGTAGATAGATGAACGCAAATAGAAAACCATGCATGTTGTTATAATGCTTCAGATTCCCTATATTGACAGAGGACGTGGATATTTTTATGGACATCTCCATATTCACATTATCTTATTTTATTGACTTTTTTCTTTAGCGAAGAATATGTCAGAACTACATAAGGGCTAAACCTTTATCCTTATGAAGAGTATGTAAACAACTCCTATGAGGACAGCCCACAACTCTAATGTATTAATTCCAATTCTTTTCTCTCACTAGATTCAAATTTCGCAATTCCTTTCTTGACAGTTTTACTTTGCTTCGTAAGGGATTTTGTTTTCAATGATTATTGACTCTCACTTAATTAATAAGTCTCTAGTATGTTTGATCTAAAAAGAAAAAGGAAGAAATCCATGGAAGAGAAGAATAGGAGGAATACGTGGGAAAATGGGTGAGAAGAGAATAGTAACTAAAGTTTAAATTTTAATTAAAGAAGTAGTTTTTAAAATAATTTAGAGAGACTAGATATCAATTGAGACTAACTCATTTGGTCTTAAGATTCTTAAGAGTGAGAGAAGAGAGAGAGGCTCAAATCCTAGTTAAACAAGTTTATGTATACAAATATTTTTTTTGCCCCTCTATAAGTATTATTTTACTTAATTAAGATCAATTATGCACATTTTTCATAGTAAAAATTGAAGAGAAAAAATTATTAAATAATATGTTTTTATTTTTATTTTTTTTCTAACTATTCAAATTATGTTAGTTATTAGATCAATAATCCAGCAACTAAAAAAAATCTATTAAATTAGAATCTATATATATATATATATTTGACTAAGGAATGCCCACATAAAACCTTACCGGTTGTAATGATCTTGCACATTCTCTATATTGACAAAGGACGCGGATATTTTTATGGACATCCCTACATTCACATTCTCTTATTTTATTGACTTTTTTCTTTAGTAGAGAATATATAAGAACTACATAAGGGCTAAACTTTTATCCTTATGAAGAGTATGTAAACAACTCCTACGAGGACAACTCACAGCTCCAATGTAATAATTCCAATTTTTTTTCTCACCACTTTCGATTTGCGAGTAGCTATAGAGTATTATATATAAATTTAATTGTGGATTTTCCATCATAATGGAAGATATATAGTTTCATTTTCGATGTCTAATACAAAATATTGTCACCTTTGCCATCGATTCATCGGTAAAATATTAATCTTTCAGATTTCAAATTAGTGTTAATTAGTAAATTAACTAGAATAATACAATGCAACTTTAGTGTCTTCCCTTTGTGTTTGATATTTAATATTACTATGTCTTTTTTTTTATTTCTAGATCACTAGATAGGATTTCCTTTTCCATTGGTTAGGTTTGGAGATCATCTTACATCGAGATCAGATTACTTAATTGATTGTAAGGACTTTAGAGAGGAATATAGTGCATGTGAATTGAGTCAATTGACAACTACTTAATTGATTGTAAGGACTTTAGAGAGGAATATAGTGCATGTGAATTGAGTCAATTGACAACTAACTAAGGTGACTGTTTATAATTAAGATAGTAAGGACCTCAACACTAGATATGTAGGCCCATCGGGGTTTGCATATAACAGGCTTTGTATTATTAGCATATGGAACAATTATATAGAGCTCCCACCTAGAATTAAATAAAAATATATATGCTTGGCCTTTCAAATTATTCTGACTCTGAAAATTGTTTAAATTATTAGTAACGTTGTTAATGTAAAAATTTTACTAGACGAGTTATTAATTAATTTATTAGAGCTATTTATTGGTATTAAACTCACCTAAATCATAAAGTGAGTTTAATTTCGTCGGTGGAACATTGCGATTTGCAAACGCATCAGACTGCAAATCAATAGCGACTTGTGCAAATGTCCGATCATAGTTTTCTTATTGGTATCATTATTAGAGTTATGTGGACCAACCGTTGATTAGTAAACTTCTTGTGCAAAAAGAAACCAAAACCTTAAATAAGATGCTTGATCATTGCCCTGATATATTGCTCGAAGATTGATTACTACTACATGCAATTTTCACCTTTTGATTATATCAGTTTGCAATCAAATGTTTTATTATGATATGGTCCAATAAATACTGGTACCATGATTTCTTATTTATGAGCTATGCATATATGAGTGAGTTAATTCTTCTAATTTCTCTTCATGGCCAACTTCATTCACCCACAGATATTTAAAATGATATCAAATTGTTCAAGTAAATCATGTTTTTACTTCTTTTTAAAAAAAATGTGATTTATAAACTTCCGGAAGAAAAATAATGTTCAAAAAATAAGTTTTAGAATTTAAATTGTAGGGTAAATTACCGGTTCTTTTTGAAAAAAAAAACATGATTTTTTAATCTTAGGAAAAAAAAAAACACTTTAGTTTAACTTTTATGTTTTTTTTAGTTTTAGCAAAAAAAAAATTGAGTTTCCAATTATATCAAATAGCAAAATAAGTCAAATGACATATCTATCCTAGTGTGCAAGTCTATTCTCATTGCCAAAAATTTAAATTAGGACGAAAACAATGTCAATCTATATCCAAAAAAATTAGCATAATCTTTTAATTGAACAAGAAAGAATTCAAAAATATACTTTGAGTAATATATTATAAGGAGCCCCATTTTTATTTTAAAAAAAAAAAAATCAAGACTTGTTTTCACCTCACTACTAATTACGTCCTTGACCATTTGGTGTAATTGCCCCCTTCAAATAACTCTACCTTTCCTTTTTTTCTTCCAACATTCCCCTTTAATTTCGATTAGCATAGAATTATTATAGTTAAATCAAATTCAAGTGCGCTTATCATTAATTTCCTTGAAACCAAACAATGGTTTGGAAGTTGGTGTCACTTCAAATTATTCCAAAAAGAAAAAAGAAACATCCAATTTCCTTCCCATTATTAAGTGTGGAACAGGTACGATTAACATTAAATTATTCCACATTATCATTTAATTCCAATGACCATTATATTAAATCAAACACTACCTAAATACATTTTCAAATAAGCATTCCTCTGTGGTTTTCAGGTTTTCACGTGTAAGTACTCTTCGTAACATAAATTAAGCAATTTTTTAAGAATGACACGATTATTTATTTTCAAGTCAGCCAAAAAGTTGAAAATTAATTGGTAAATTGATTGCGAAAGTAGGGGAAAAAAAAAAAGAGTGCTTTTAAGGTATAATATATGTCAGAAAAAAAAAAAGAAAAAAGTTATTGTGACTGAAAAACTTATCGCTAAATGCTTTTTTTTTTTTTTTTCACTCCATCTTAAAAGAATTTGTATGTGGACTTCGGAGATGACCCCAGTAAAACAGTTGGAAGGAAAAAACATCCAAAAACTCGAAATTAAAGTGTTGGCATCAAAAGTATCGGAGCGAAAAAAAAAAAAAAAAAAAACACAAGAGACTTGGACTTAGAATTTAGTGTCGTTCGGGGCAGCCACAATAATTCTAACGTATTGTCAATATTGCTAGTGGAAATTCCAATGGAAAGCAATTTTTAAGAAACCACAATTATGGCATGTAGGAGATATTCAAACCACAGTCATTTTTAACAACGTTTTTCGAAAGTTATTCTAACGTGTTGATTCCGGCTTTACTGCCCTAATAAGCTGATATTCTTATTTACTATTGCAATAAAAGTTCACAAATCCATTTTTACCATAATCAATTTTGAGAACATTTCAGCATCTGTCCGACGATAAAATTTTTCCATGAATTAAATTTCTCAGAATTTTGCTAAAATCAAAGTGTATTTAACATCACTTTTATGATTGTGTTCTTTTTTTTCTTTCTTTCTTTTTTATTGGGGGATTATTATAGTGAATAATTTGATATCAGTGTACCAAAATTCTTACATAGGTAACACTGCTTGTCGTGACAATAATATTGACATATATTGCTACATATTTGTGGTGTTATTTCCAGTAGTACCTATTCATAAAGCAGTAGGACTCTTGTCCTTACACTCCAAGAGACAGAGTAGGACTAATAAAGCAATTTTTTCTTTTCACGAATAAGATGATCATCCATTCAGAGGTTATTGACATAAAATCTTAATATTGCTTAGGTTGATATTAGATTATCTTAAGAACAAACTTATCAATAAACTTATGCAAAACAATATTTGATTATAAAATCATTCTATAAGTTTTAAACCGTTTGCACAATGCACCCTGGCGTATCTTTTTTTTTTTCTTCTGAAAAGAAAGAACTCTTCTTTTACTTGATTTGACTAATTAAGTCTTTTTGAACTCTAATAAATAATGTCTCCCTCATCATTCTTAATTTTCTTAAGTGTAGACTAATCATGTGATTTTTATACATAAACTCTTGTATCTAGTTATTTTTGGAATAATAATTTCTCAACATATATATAATGTTAGACATACCTAAAAAAAATAGGGATTCTGGGAAAATATTTAAGAATTCATTGATATCAATCAAATCTATATTTAAGAAATCCAATAATATATATAATATCACTTTTTTATATTTCGTATTTTGACACTTTATTTAATTTGTACCTTTTATTTTAGTTATTATCAATATTGACCATTAGATTTGAAATCTATTATAAATTTATATTCTGATATCAATTTAGAGCAATTAATTAATCAATATGTCATTTATTAAAACACCATGGTAAATTAACTACACTAAATTGGTGTCAATGTATAAATTTATCACAGATTTCAAATATAAAGTGATGTTTGGTTCATAGAATGAAATCAGAATAGTAATAGAAATCGTAATAGAATAGAATTGGAAAAGCAGTAGGAATAATAATTCATTGTTTTGTTGAAACTTGAAATAGTCTTGGAATGGAATGAAAAAAATATTCTATTGGCAAAAATATCCTTACTTTTAGGTGCTTTGAATGGACAAGATAGGAAAAACTGGGTATTAAAATTTTTATAAAGTGATGAAATTCTAATTTCATTGGTGATAGAGTGGAATAATGATTCCACCGTTTAATATAAACCAAACAAAGGAATATACTTTCTTTTGGAATCACCTTTCCATTCTATGGCCGATTCCTTTGAACCAAACATGACAATATTATTAATAGTCAAAACAAAAGATACAAATTGAACAAAATGTCAAAATACAAGATATAAAAGTGATTTTATACTTATATATATAGGGTAAGGATATAGTCTCACTGATGATGCCAGTCTCGTTTTTGTTTTGACCAATACAGGTCATGTTTTGGCCAACACAGATCAGTTAAAATATGACTTATATTGACCAAAATATGAACGAAATTGGTCCCCTCAAAGGGACTACATACATGACCATATATATAGAGCACCAATCAAGTAAGTATTTTTTTTTACCTATACATATGTATATTGTTTTGGTCAATTAAAATTTGGCATGCACATTTTTTATTTTAAAAATTAAAAAAATAAAATAAAATTAATAATGCACATATTTTCATATCATTAGATCACCGTTAGATGATGAACTAACGACTAAAAAAATACCTATACATAAGTGAAACAAAAAATACCTATCAGCAACCACATATATACATATACATATAAACAAAAAATACCCTTATTAGAGAGTTCTTGTATGTACTATCGTTTCTAGCAATCAGTCTTTACAAAAATAACCTCTTTATTGCTAGTCGAATTGAATGTGAGAATATTAGGGCATAAAGGTATAGTGTTATCGAATACACATTTACGAAATTGTGATTAACATTTTTTCTAATTAATAAAAGAGCGTACGTAAAAGATTTATGAAATTTCAAACTAAAAGTATGCACGAAGTTATTTTTAAAATCATATTATCTACTTTTGAATTCCAAATAACAAACATTAATAAGTAGTTATACAGACTCGGAGAAACCTCCTTAATTCCGAACGAAATTATTTAACACGTATATTTCAAATATTTGTTTCTTCTCCTTTAAAAAAGTAGCCTATTATTATTCAAAGTTAGTTACTAAAAGTTGCCAATTAAAATTCTTGTCGAGATGGGCCACCTGAGTTCGACTTTAATTTCAATTACTATGCTCACGACTAGCCTTCTATAATCTAAAAGGTCAATGATCTTTTTAACCTTTTTTTTTTTTAATAAAAAAATATCAATTAATTTTCTTTTCTATAAACGGAGATGATCTATCGAGAAGATTAATTAATTTGCAATTATTGTCCATTTCTTCACTCTGAATTCTCAATATGACAGTTGTTGTGATACTTCTGTTCTTGCTAGCCACCACTCATATACTTAGTAGTAATACTACTACTAGCACAGATCATGATGATGAGGGGATTAGTGATCGTCACAATTTAATTAAACGAAGCCTTGTTGATCGTCACAATTTATTGGCATCTTGGACAAACGGTAGCAAGGATTGTTGTGCATGGAGAGGAATCGGGTGCAATAACTTAACCAGTCATATTATCATGCTTGATCTTGGTCCTATTTTTACTTATTACCTCTTCATTGATTATAACATGTATGGTCTTCAAGGCGGTCAAATTGGTCCATCCTTAGTTCAGCTCCAACATTTGGAGCATTTGGGTCTCAGTTACCGTGGCATCACTAAAATCCCAAAGTTTATGGGCGCTTTCACAAAGACTCAGATATCTCAATCTTTCAGACAATCCCACTGTTGGAAATATTCCTTCACATCTTGGGAATCTCACGAGCCTGCGCATTCTTGATCTTGGCGGCGATTTTGACGACATGACCGCTAAAGGTTTCGAATGGCTATCGTATCTCCCTACTCCCTCATTTGAGATTCTTTAGACTGAGTAATATCGATTTCACTGAATCCACGGACTGGTTTGTTAGAAAATAAATTTATTTGTGATCCATTAGGCCATAAATAAGTAGTTTAATTATTTAAATTTGTGTTATGAGTTGGGCTTGTTTTGATGGTATGTGTATCTAATAGTCTATAGTTTAATACCTTAGTTTCTAAAGTATTCTTATATTTACTAAAAAGTATAATTATTTAAGTTGTTGGAGGTTAGATGGAACATTCTTACTCCATCTAGAATCATCCTTTAAGCAATATAAATAGAGTGCTCTTCTCTCCTCCTCTTTTGCATTTGTATCAAGCTAAAAGAGAAACAATTCAAGCAGTAATACAAGTTCTTCTCTTCTACCAAAATTCTTTCTAGTTTCTCCCTTAACCTTTCTACCCTTTCTAGCCTTAAAATCTCCTATTTCCAAAAAAGAGGTTGTGAGTTTTCTTGAAATTCTAAATATGCTCTGTGGTTGCAGTTTTGACTGATCTTCCACATCAGAAAATATTTCTTGAGACTGAGAGTCATAGCCATTTGTCCCAAACATATTACTATTATATATCAAATCGAAGACCTCGATGAAATGAATAGGTTGCCATAAAAATCAGCCCAATCGGAGTCTGAACGAGTCTAAACGAGTCATCAGAAATTTGCTGTCACAAACTAAGTCAACTCACCGACTTGAGCTGAGTCAGAGCAATTGACTGAGTTGTCAGAGTGTTTGGCCGAGTCGTAAAAGATGTTGACTATGCCATTGACTAGACTGTTGACTAGTAGTGACCGTTGACCGAATAGTTGACTTTGACAGTTAACTTTGACCAGTCAATATAATAGTCGATCTTAAGATTTTTCGACGTTCTAGATCCATCCGTGTAGTTGAAATTTCTGAAAGCTTACTTTATTAATAATTATGACTACTGACAGTTTAGTATCTCTTCAAGTTCAACTACTCCATGGCAACAACTTTGATAATTGGACTATTAAAATGAAGGTTCTCCCTGGAGCACATAATGTCTGAGATATAATGGAGAAAGGCTATGAAGAGCTAAGAGATAAGGCGATACTACCCGCAACACAAAAGGATAATTTAAAAGACTCAAGAAAGAGAGACAAAAAGGCTCTGTTCCTCATCTACCAAGCCTTAGATGACAATAGGTTTGAGAAAATCCCAAGTACAACCTCCACCAAGGAAGCATGGGAGAAACTTTAAATCTCATATAAGGAAGAAGAAAAAGTTAAAAAGGTTCGCCTTCAAACTCTATGACGAGAGCTTAATTTACTGCACATGATAGAGACTAAGTCAGTTTCTGACTATTTTTTTAGAGTTCTAATAATTTCTAATCAAATGAAAAGAAATAGTCAGAAACTAGAAAATGTTACGATCATAGAAAAGATTATTCAACCGTTACATCCAAAATTCGAGAATATTGTTACTGTCATTAACTAAACCAAAGATTTAGGAGCCATGATAATAGAACAACTCTTGAGTTCCTTAAAAGCCCACGAAGAAAAGAAAAAGAATACGCAAAATTTCAATGAGTAGCTCCTCAAGGCTCAACTCTAAGAAAAAGAAGAAGATTTCGGTAATGAAAGAGGATGCGGAAGAGGTTGTGGCCAAGGAAGAGGTCGCGGACTTGGAAGATGAGGAAGAGGATACTTCAACAACAATTATGAAAATGAAGATAGAAAAAAAAGCCTAACAAGAGGTCATAGAAGAGGTAACCCGCGGCGTTGGCATGACAAGTCCTAAATCAAGTGTCACAACTGTTAGAGATATGGTCATTGCGCTTCCAAATGTAGAGCTCCAAAGAAGATGCAAGAGAGAACTAACTATGCCGAAGATAAAAAATAAGAGAAAGATATATTGTTGCTTGCATGCAAGGAGACCACTGGATGCTAAGAAAATATATGGTACCTTGACAGTGGAGTAATCAATCATATGTGTGGAAGAAGAGATATATTCGCAGAGCTTGAGGAGTCGGTAATTGGGAATATTTCATTTAGAGATGATTCCAAAGCAGCAGTAAAGGGCAAAGGTTAAATCCTTATACGCTTGAGAAATAGAGAATATTAGTTTAATCCAAATGTTTACTACGTGCCTAACATGAAGAGTAATATCTTGAGTCTTGGCCAATTCTTAGAGAAAGGTTATGATATTCACATGAAAGAAAATAGTCTTTCTTTAAGAGATAATAAAAATAAGTTAATCACCAAAGTGCCAATGACAAGAAACAAAATTTTCTTATTATATATTCAAAATGATGTAACAAAGTATCTAAACACTTGCTACAAAGATTCATCATAGCTTTGGCACTTAAAGTTTTGATATCTCAATTTTGACAATCTAGAATTATTAGCAAAGAAAGAGATAGTATGAGGTCTACCTTTCATCAGTTAACCAGACCAATTATGTGAAGGATGATTATTAGGAAAGTAATTCAGAAGAAGTTTTCCAAGAGAATCAAGTTCCCGAGCTTATAAACCGCTTGAGCTCATACATATCGACGTGTATGGTCCAATAAGACCAAGCTCTCTCAGTAAGAGTGACTAGTTTCTCCTCTTTATCGATAATTTTTCAAGAAAAACCTGGGTATATTTCTTGAAGAAGAAATCAGAAGTATTCAAAAAATTCAAGAAGTTCAAGGCACTTATTGAAAAGGAAAGTGGTCGAAGTATCAAGGCAATAAGATCTGATAGAGAAGAAGAATTCATATCCCATGAGTTTCAAAAGTATTGTGAAGACAACGGTATCCATCGTCCTTTAACAGTACCAAGATCTCCCCAACAAAATGGTATTATAGAAAGGAAGAATAGAACAATCCTTGACATCACTAGAAGTATACTCAAGAGCAAAAAAATGCCAAAAGATTTTTGGCCTGAAGCTATAGTTTATGCAATATACCTATCGAATCACTCTCCAACAATAAGCGTATGGGGAAAGACGCTAAAAGAAGCTTGGAGCAGAATAAAGCCTGGAATCTCTTACCTAAGAGTGTTTGGAAGCATAGCACGCTCACGTGCCCGATGAAAAGAGAATGAAGCTCGATGATAAAAGTGAGAAGTTTATCTTCATCGGCTACGACTCTAACTCAAAAGGCTACAAGATCTACAATCTAAGAAATGGCAATATCATCATTAGTCATGATGTGGAGTTTGATGAAGAAAGATCTTGGGAATGGCACACACAAGAGGGAAATTATGACTTCCTACCATACATTAAAGAAGAAAGCGAGCAACGAAAAATGGAACAAGTAAGAGAAGAACTACAAGAGCCTGTTACCCCACCTACTTCACCAACAGCAAGCACTCACCAAGAAACAATACCAGGATCATCTTCAAGTAGTAGTTCAAGTAAAATGATACCAAGATTAAAGAGTTTATAAGAGATAACTAAGAATTAAAATGACTTGACTTTCTTTTGTCTCCTTACTGATTATGAACTACTAAACTTTGATGAAGTTGTTCAAAGTAAAACGTGACGAGGTACGATAGATGAAGAAATAAAGGTGATCAAAAAGAATGATACATGGAAGCTTGCTACACTTCCAAAGGAGCACAAAGTAATTGGTGTGAAATGGGTCTACAAGGCTAAGAAGAATGCTAAAAGATAAGTGGAGAGATATAAGACAAGATTGGTCACAAAATGATACAGTCAAAGACTTGGCATCGACTATGATGAGGTATTTGCTCCTATCGCTCGTCTAGAAATCATACTACTAATCATCTCATTGGCTGCTCAAAATAAATGAAAAATTCATCAAATGGATGCCAAGTCTTCTTTCTTAAATAGAGTCCTCGAAGAAGAAATGTATATAAAGCAACCATTTAGATATAAGATTAAAGGATAAGAAGATAAGGTTCTAAAGTTAAAAAAGGCCCTTTACGAGTTAAAGCAAGTACTGAGAGCATGGAATAGCCGCATCGACAAGTACTTCTAAGGTAACAATTTTATTAAATATTCTTATGAGCATATATTGTATATCAAAGTAAAATATGAAGACATCTTGATCGTGTGTCTCTTTATCAATGATTTAATTCTCACGGAGAGTAATCCATCCATGTTCGAAAAGTTTAAGAAAGCAATGATAAAGGAGTTCGAGATGACCGACATCGAACTCATATATTACTATCTTGGCATAGAAGTGAAGTAAGAAAAAGATAGAATTTTCATTTCACGAGAATGTTATACCAAGGAGATCATCAACAAGTTCAAGATAAATGATTGTAAGGCTGTCAATACCGCGATCGAATGTGGAGTCAAACTATCAAAGCATGATGAAGAAGAAAAGGTGGATCCAACACTCTACAAGAACTTAGTTGGAAGTTTGCGCTACTTGATTTGCACAAGACCTAACATTCTCTATGTTGTAAACCTGGTCAGTCGTTACATGGAATCTCTAATAACCACTCATTTAAAAATTGTCAAAAGAATCCTTCAATACATTAAAGGTACAACTAATTTTGACTTACGATATTCATTATCTAATAACTATAATCTTGTGGGTTATAGTGACAGTGATTGGAGTAGAGACTTAGATGATCAAAAGAGTACAAGTGATTTTATATTCGTCATGGGAGATACTGCTTTCATATAGATATTTAAGAAGCAACCAATCGTCACACTTTCAATCTATAAAGTAGAGTATATTGCAGCTTCATCATGTGTCTATTGTGTAATTTAGCTAAAAAAATTTGTTGAAGGAACTATGCATTCCGCAGATTGAATCCACTGAGATCTGTATTGAGAATAAATCAACAATTGCTTTGGCAAATAATCCCGTCTTCCATGATATAGAAGCAAGCACATCGATACATGTTACCATCACATAAGAGAATGTGTTGCAAGAAATTATGTATAACTTAAGTATGTGAAGACTCAAGACCAAGTGATAGAAACTTTCACCAAACCACTCAAGCATGAAGATTTTTTTAAGTTAAGAAATTTACTAAGTATCACAAATCAAGTTTAAGAGGAGGTATTAGAAAATAAACTTATATGTAACCGATTGGGTCATAGATAAGTAATTTAGTTATTTGGGCTTGTATTATGAGTTAGACTTATTTTGGTGTGTGTATCTAATAGTCCATATTTTAATATCCTAGTTTTTAGAGTATTCTTGTATTTACCAGATAGTATAATTAATTAAATTATTGGAGATTAGATGAAGCATTCTTACACCATCTAAAATCGTCTTTTGAATAGTATAAATAGAGTACTACTTTTACCCTATTTGTATCAAGCCAAAAAAAAAAAAAATTCAAGAAGTAATATAAATTATTCTCTTCCATCAAAATTCTCTCTAATTTTTCTCTTTTAACCTTTCTAGCCTTAAAATCTCCTATTTTCGACATGGTTTCGGTCGTTTAAAACAGCTCCCTCCTTGTCAACCGTAACGTTACATTCTTGTCAATTTCCTCAACTCGAAGCTTCCCCTCTTTCCCATATAAATTCTTCCAATTCTCTCACGACTCTTGAGGTCACTGGCTGTTTTTCGTATGCTTAATTTGAGCAACAATCTTGTTGATCTCAAAATAGCCGGCAATTTCTACACAGGTCCTATTCCAAATTCTTTTGAAAATCTTAAATCTCTTAGACTAGTGGACTTGTCCGGGAATGGATTTGAAGGGGGAATGCCGAAATCCATGAGGAATATTCTTTGCAACCTTCAAAAATTAGATCTGTATTCGAATAGTTTCAATGAGTCACTCCATGATTTCTTAGAAAGCTTTACTACTGGCTGCTCAAACAACTCTTTGGAATTTTTGGATTTGAGCTATAACAACCTTGGGGGATCTTTTTTTGATGTGGAAAATTTCCCCAACTCTCTGAGAGTGCTCCGAATCAAAAAAAAAAAAAAAACAAAACAAAGTAACAGGACCATTGCCTGATATTTCGAAGATGTCTTACTTGAGAGAGTTAGATGTGTCTTACAATAAGTTGAAGGGTAGCTTACCAGAGGGAATTGGCAAGCTCTCTAATCTTGAGGTCTTTGATGGTTCCATGAACTCCTTCAGTGGAGTTATCTCTGAAGCACACTTTTTGAAACTCTCCAAATTGAGGCACCTCGACTTATCTTCAAACTCTCATTTATCATTGAAATTGGCATTCAAATGGGTTCCTCCTTTTCATCAACTAGAGTACGTCAATCTGAGATCTTGCGTATTAGGTCCCCAGTTCCCTTCTTGGCTCCAAACCCAGTCAAATATTTCCTTTCTTGACTTATCTAGTTGTGAAATTTCTAATCCCATCCCTAACTGGTTAAACACCGATAGTTATCCTCGCATCGATTTAAGCTCCAACAAGGTTCATGGCTCTATTCCACTTTCCCTTTTCAATGCAACTTTATTGAATCTTTCCAATAACAGGCTTACTAGATTTGAGCAGATTCTTGACCTTTCGAACAATCTGTTGTTTGGTAGACTTCCTGATTGTTGGTTTCATCTCAATAATTTGAGAGTTCTCAATTTGGATAACAACAAATTGTCTGGAATGATTCCAAGATCAATGGCTTCACTATATCAAATTACAGCATTAAAGTTGTGGCACATCCTTGATCAAGAATTGCACTCAACTGGAACATCTAGACGTTGGAGTGAATAACTTGGAAGGATCAATACCGACATGGACTGGGGAGAGACTAACAAATTTGGTTATCCTTCAACTTGAATCTAATAAATTCCAAGGACCAATACCATCGAATCTATGTCATCTTCCATCAATTAAAATATTGGATTTTTCTCTGAATAATATCTCTGGAGTTATCCCATCATGTATCAACAATTTCACCAACATGGTTGAGGAAGTAGGAGATGAACCAGAGTTTCCATCATTATTGTCTTTCTATATCTTGCCGAAAATGCTTCTCTTAGTTTAGCCTATGGTTACAAGGCATTGGTTATGTGGAAAGGAAAAGAATACGAATACAAAAACATTCTCGGGCTATTGAGAGTGATAGATCTTTCAAGTAGTAGATTGATAGGCGAGATTCCTAAGGAATTGACAAATCTTGATGGACTGCGTCAATTGAACTTGTCAAGGAATAATTTGAGTGGAGCCATCCCTGAGAAGATTGGGAACTTGAGTGATCTAGAATCACTAGATTTGTCCCACAATAATCTTTCTGGTGGAATTTCAAAAGACTTGGCCAAAATCTCTACTTTGGACTACTTGGACCTATCATATAATCACTCAAGAACATGTCGTGGTTTTACATGGGACTTGGGGCTGGATTTGCTCTTGGATTTCTTGGAGTTCGTGGAGCTCTCTTTCTCAACTCTAACTGCAGACTTGCTTATTTCTGCTTCTTGAATTACTTGGGAGATTGGCTGTACGTGAAGATCAACATAAGAACATCAAGATGGAGGAGATGCCTTTGGAGCTAAAAGTTTAGTAATTTTCCAGTTAGTATTCTTCTTCTTCTTCTTCTTAATTCCTGAACTAGTACAAAGTGTGTGTAAATAGTCAAGGCTTGTTCATAACACATTATTCTTGGTATAGTTGTGTGTGATGCACATCAATGCTTATGTGCGTTCTTGATATATATATATAATACACATACTGAACTATTTAATAGTTATATATTCCACTAGATTGGACATCCACTTTTGGATTAACTTTATCATGAATTTTTTACATGATTTAAAAATTTTAAATCACAATACGTGGAAACACAATGTTACTCTGCAAATAGAAAACTAAACAACATAAGTTCAATGTCGCATTTTTAAATAATTAAAACTTTCTTAATTTTTAATATTAAGAATTTTTAATTAAAAATTAAAATGTGTACGTCTATTCTATATATATTACTTTGCACACAAACATATATGAACTGACGGGCTCCTTTCAACTCGTCAAATAAGATTGACGTATCTTATCTTCCTATTGCAGATATTTGAAGATCTGGTGTTAAAACTTGTGGTACGTACTGCTTAGGTTTGTGATCTTGAAGCATGTTTCATTTTCGGAATGAGTGAATAAGCTAGAAAAACTCGTACGTAATAGTCCTTGAACTTGGCTTTGTTAGTGTTGGATTTCAAATGCATGAGTGGTAGATCATGCACAGGGGATTTGTGATAGAATCTTTTCGTTTCTTCCTGTTTTCTTATGTTGGTATTTTTCTTTTTCTTTTTTTTCTTTCCGTTTTTGCTAAGTGAAACACTCTCTGTTGTATCAGATAAGGTTAAATGTACTTGAACCAATGCTTATATGGTTGAGTTTTAACGTTTGTCTCTAATGTCTGAAGTTTCTTTTTTATAATTTATATTTATAGTCCTTGATTTGTTTAAGCGTCTTAATATTGAATTTTTTCTAGTTCTATAATTCAAACAATTTATAGAAACCTAGGATCTTGATAGAAAAATGACATAAATATAAAATTCATAAGTAATGATACAAATGAAAGCTCAAGCACCAAATGGAGAATGTCAAAATTCGAGTATTGCGCATATGTATTTAATCCCTTACGTAGTATTAACTTAATGAGATCATTTTAATAGTATATTGAATAAATGTATTAGCTAGTATCAATGGTGAGTGTTAAAATGTTGAGTTTATCAGATCTATCATACTTTTTTTTTTGTGTCAGACACATACTTTACTATTTTTATATGTATGGTGTTATTTAATTTTATCTAAACATTTAAAAGAGACTACTACCGGTACTTTGCCACAAAAATACATACGTTGGATAAGAAATTGCAATTATATTTGGACTTCTTTAAAAAAAAAAAATAACTTAGGCTCAAAGTTTGAAAAATTGAAAAATCATAGATGGGCTGAACCTTTTGAAAAATCCAGGGGAAATTAAATACCCTCCAAGCCAAAATTACTACAACACCAAACTTTCTTTTACCAACCCAAACCTCCTCCTTCTCCTCCGATGGCCACCCAAGACGCAGAGCTTAGCTCAATTACTTGACCCTCTCAAGCCGACTAAATCCAACCTACCTTCCCGTTCTCTGATGCTTCCTCCTCCTTACCACTCTCGCGAACTTGCCGAGTTAACTTGGTTTCATAGAGCACCAACCAAGCCAATCTCCACTGTCCCGAGGTCTCGACTTCGGCCACTAGCTTGAGTGGCCCGCCTGCATCTCCAACTCCGACTACAAGCTCTCCACCAACACCTCCATCTCAAGCTGCGCACATCTTTGTTGCATATATCTCGGCTCCAACTCAACTGGCCACCAAGAACTTCCTCACAAAACAGTACAGCACGTTGTCGTCAACTTTGTCATGGTAGTGCGAGCTTTGTCGCAAGAATATCATGTTATTCTAGTGCAAGTTTCGGAAGAAAAATGTTTGTCTACTTATTTTCCCTGGTTTCTAACTCTTTGTTATGCTTTGTGTACCTTCTACTTGATAAATTGCCTTAATGAAGCTTTTTTTCATTTTGTAGTTCTGTAATAACTTCCATATATTTGATGAATTGCATGAATAAAGTTGTTACTCGTGGATGGGCCATGTTTGTATTAAGAATTGAATATTTTAGTATGTAATAATCAATAAGTGGAATTTTGTTTGTTTTTGAAATAATTTTGGACTGAATTTGTGACTATAAAAAGATTTTGGGACTGATTATTATGTGTATTCAATTAATTTGTGACAATGACAATTTTTCAGTGTATTGAATCTTCAAAAATTATGCATGAAGAATGGCAGAGATCAAGAAGGTATAATATTGTGTGTTTTTAGAATAATTTTAGACTTAACTTATGACTACAAATGGATTTGGGGACTAATATTTATATGTGTTATATTAATATATGAAAATGATAGTTTTTTATATGTTGAATTGTTACAAATTGTGAATTTAAATTGTAGGACAAATTATGACAATTTTTGTAAAACAGATACAAATTTTGTGACTAGCAATCATAAATCAGATTTATGTAACACATAATTATGAATGTCATGAATTATATATGTTGGTATCATATATATATATATATACAAATTTTGTGACTAGCAATCATAAATCAGATTTACGTAACACATAATTATGAATGTCATGAATTATATATATTAGTATCATATATATATATATATATATATATATATATATAGCCATAGACTTTGTTATCTAATAAGAATGTTTATTTTGCTTTTGTAAGACAGGTACAAATTTTGTAACTAGTTATAAATTGAAGTTATATGAAATAAAATTATGATTATAATGTATTATGTGATTGTTTGTATCATATATATATTGACTACAAATAGAAAAATTGTCATAGATGTAAAAATTAAAATTGTATTAGATAAATATTACCAAGTTATTATTGGCCAATAAGGAATACATATCTTCTTTTTGTAAGGTTGGCGCAAGTTTACGACTAAGAGTTACAAATCACGATAACATGTCAAAGTTGTACAAATTACGGTAACATAATCGCAATATATTCTCAACGACATAAAACATATTGTGACTATGAGTCCCAAAATTATGACAACGAGTCATAAATCATGACTACTTCTAATCATGAAGTTAGTAACAATAGAAAACAAAATTTTCTAAAAAAACAATGGAAAATAAAATTTAGATCACAAACTGTCAAAAATTTGTGACGGGTAGTCAAGAAAAAAAATACCTATTGGATTGGCAACCTATATATATATATAATATATATATATATATATGGTTGCCAATCCAATAGGTTTTTTTTTTTTTTAACCTATGGGTAGGTATTTTTTTAGCCATTGGATCACCATTTAATGGTGATCCAATGGCTATAATGAAGTGCATGAAAAGATGTACATTATTAATGCTCTTTCTCTCTCTTTCCTTTTTACAATAAAAAAATATGCATGCTAAATTTTCATTGGCCAAATTGATACCTATACATAGGTAAAAAAAAAAATACCTACTGGATTAGTACCCTATATATATATATATATATATATATGTTTATTTTGGTCATCTATGGGACCAACTAAAGACATCTATAGTTGATTGGATGACTATTTTCTCAAGAAAAAGTAGGACAAGTTTCAGGAGAACAACAAAAACATCCCAAGGAGGTTGGCACCTACTTGCAACACATTCTCTACCACACCTATTATGAGGCCCGTTCTTAGATCACGTATCACGTGGACGATTACATGGCAGAACAGATTACGAGAGGCGCACGTCATACGTCACGTGTCCAGAGTGACCATTTAAAAGCCACGCGAGTTACAAGTGATACAATATGGGTCCGTGGGCTGTTAGGGGGCCAGGGTCGAATCCATTCCAGACCCTGGACCGGTTCAACCCAACTCATTTCCTACCTCGATGGTTGAGGGTCAGGAGGCTTAAGGGTCTTTCACCAGAAGACCCCTGAATGGTAGCACGTTATTCTAGACCCAGACAGGACATTTAATGCAATCCTGAGTAGGTGCGCGCATTGGGCAAACTGTTCTGACGGAACGGCAGTTTGTCAAAGTCTCGCCCCTGACAGGCTCGAGCCATAGGGGATGGCGTAAACTAGGCCGCGATAATACAGGGAAAATCACGGTAATCTCGGCCCGATCTCTGGAGTAAGTCCTGATGAGAAAAGGTACTCGGTCCTGGGATTGAGAACCGTGAGGTTCACAGTTCCATGACTATATATATGAACCATAAAAAAGAGAGGCATGTACACATACAAAAAAAGAAATATTTAAGAGTTTATGAGAAAAAAGATAAAGATATACTCATACAAAGAAAAACTAAATCTTTGCTACCCTGAATCAAAGATAAACAACTGACTTAAGTATCGGAGAGTCTTTACAGGTGGTCGCCCCCGGCTCTTCGACCCTGCCTGAAGTCAAAAGCTCTTTAGGATAGTAAGGATACGTGGACAGTTAGAGGATATAATATCAGCAGTTCAGAGACACGTGGACAGCTAGGCGTGGACAGTTGAAGGATACGACATCAACAGTTCAGAGACACGTGGACAGCTGGTGAAAACCGATTCAACAGTTTGACGTCGTCTATAGGAAACCATTGAGTGTGAGAAAAAGAGTAAGAGTCTCACGATCGCGCTCTCCCCGAACAAAGGCCATACAACGTCAGATGGTACCTTCGAGAATGACAACCAGGAGCATACATCCTGATATTGAAGGGAGCTCCCAGGAAGCACAACTGGGTCTGGAGTAAAAGCTAGACCAGATGCTCGCCGTTCTGGCAGAAGCAAACCGGAAGGCAAAGATTGCCCACGAGGCCATCCTGGGTTTAAAAGATGAAGTCGCAGAAGTACGCAGAGATAACGCCTGTCTCGAAGGGCTGCTGGCAAGCGAAGCCAGGTTCGAGCGAAAGGAAGACTTTGAAGAAGAGGTCCAATAATAGTCTGGGGGCCAACCACCGAGGAAAGTTCCCACACCATCTAGATCGCAGATGCAGAGGGAGCGACAAAGCCAGACGAGGCCATTCCGAGTCAGAGCAGTGGTGGACAGAAGACACCACGAATGCCTGGAAGGTGTGCTTCCTAACTGGAAGTAAGAAATGATGGCGGAGCTGAGTAAGAGACTCGGGGCCCATCATAGCCAAACCCCCGATGATCTGACAGAGCAAACTGTACGAGGGATCAACCGGACGGCCTTCGTCGACTGGATCCAGATGGAGCCCAAGCCGAGAGACTTCATAACTACAACCTTCAGGTCGTTCGAGGGAAAACTGACCCCCTCGATCACATATACCACTTTTAGCAGAAGATGGCCTTAGAAACCAGGGACGAGGCTGTGACCTGCAAAGTCGTCTCCACAACCCTGGCAGGACCGGCCCTATTGTGGTTCAGACAGCTCCAAGAGAAATCTATAAACGGATTCGAAGATTTCTGTAAACTTTTCTTAAAGCAGTACGCAGGTGCCCGGAGGGAGCAGAAAACCATGTGAGACCTTGACCAGTTGGAACAAGCTGCGAACGAGTCCCTGAGAGAATACCTGTCGTGTTTCCTAGAAGTGATGTCCATAGTGCACAACGCCGACTCGGTCCAAGCCGCAAGCTCGTTCATCAGGGGTCTGCAGCCAGGATCGATGCTATCGGACTATCTTCTTTTGAACCTTCCATACGATATGGCGGACGTCCAGGCAAAGTCAGAAGGGGTATTCAGGGTACTGGAAAGCCGCCAAAAAAGCCCAAGGCCTCTGCTGCGATAACAACAGCATCGGCGTAAACCCCAACTCTGTAAGGGATAAAGAGGCCCGCGCCGGACCAAGGGCCGATTCTGAAATAGGAAGCCCCCACACAAGACGGTCAAGAAGGCGGCAAGAGGAGGAAGGCGTCTCGTGACCTACTGCCGAAATACGAGCTCAACACGCTGATCGATATGATCTACCTCCAAAACAGGGACAGGGGCATTTTTAAAGACCCGCTCAAGTCTAGCATTCTAGAGTACATGAAAAATAGGAACAGATACTGCCAATTTTACAAGGATCACGGGCACGACACCATCAACTGCTGCAACCTTTATGCACAGGTTATGATGGCGATCCATGCCGACAAGTTGAAACAGTATATGAAGACCGGCAGAATCCAGCCACAAGAAGATGCCACCAGGCCCGAAAAAGGTAAGCAGACCTAGGCCTCTGGATCAGGAGAGCAGGCCCTGAGGATAGTGCCGACTATCGTGGGCAGACCAGAGCTGACCTAAGGTAGGTAGGAGAAAGAAAAATACATCAAAAAAACCGAAGAAAGGGTGAAGCGCCTAAGAGAGATGGGTCATTCCGTCAACCATTTAATGGTGGGAGAAAGTTGCACCTCTGCCACCCCCATCGCCTTCACTCAGCAAGATTTGACCACGGTACGCCTGCCTCATGACGACCCCTTAGTGATTAAGCTATAGATCGACTCCACATTGGTCGGAAGGATCCTGATCGACGGTTGGAGCAGCGTCGATATCCTATTCCTCAGTACGTTTGAGAGCATGGGCCTGAATTGAAACGCGCTCAGGCCGACCTGTCAGCCGCTGTTCGCTTTCGATAGTTTTATGGTCAGCCCCTTGGGCGTCGTGACCCTAAAGGTCTGCGCTGCAGAGAGATGCTTGGACGTGGACTTCGTCGTCATCGACTGCCAGTCCTTCTTCAACATCATCATGGGGAAAGGATGGATCCACGCCATGCATGGGGTCACCTCTACCCTCCACTAGGTCTTAAGATGTCTATCAAGAGATGGTACATATACGATAGATATCAAGGGAGACCAGGTCTCTGCAAAGAAATATTTTTCAACCGTCCTGAGGGGAGCCGATGCGAGTGCGAGCGCCTCGACGGGGGACAGATAGCAATCAAAGGACCGTTTGCCAGCATACATAAAGATGATCTAAGAAGAGTCTAACGGCCCCACACCCATCCTAATATATTAAAAATGGATATAACAACAAGCAATATAAGAAGGTTCAACAACCTGTGTCGAACGAAAATAAAACATCCAGTGGTTATTTTAACTAGTAAAGCATCATAAAAACCTTAAAAAAAAAAAAAAAAAAAAAAAAAAAAAAAAAAAAAAAATAAAAAAAAAAAAAAAAAAATAAAAATTTAAAAAAAAACTCGCGGAAATGAAAATAGTTAGGACTATAAAAATCCTTAGAAACATAAAAGGCAAGAAAAGTTGACATGGCGAAATTCCACCAAGCAAAGTTGTCAGAAGCACGAGAGGGCAAAAATTTTCTCTTCTCTAAATATATGATAGACCAAAAGAATCATAGAATGAAACAAATGAAGAAAATTCGGCAAATAATTTCTGAATTTTTAAGGAATTACCAAAGACTTTTGTCTGCTCTCCTCACATTTTTTTAATTATTTTATTTATTACTAAAAAGACCATGACTTGGAATTACTTTTTAGTACAAAAATTGTTTTTTTTTCTAAATAAAAAATTTGTTCACATAATCTCTTTAAAAAAAAGGAAAAAAAAAAAACTCTTCATGCCCCTTATCAAACACACAATTTATCTTGAGCCATAATTCTCTTGCAGATAAAAGAAGTATCATAATAAATTTCTTTTGAATTATTGTACAAAAATTACTTAACTAAATTCATTCATATTTTAAAAACATTGATTTTTTTTCAATCCTTTTATAACAAATTAATCTGGGCATCTATAAGCATGCGCTTCTCTATATATGTAACAATATAAGTTTTATATCTTTTCTTCTAGAAAATGATGTTAGCATAAAGAAAAAAAAAAGAGAAGAAAAACGGTAAAGATAGATTGGAACACTGAAATCTTGCACAAAAACTTATACCAATGAAATGGCATCATTATTAGCCACGTAACTTCAAATGATGTGATCCCACTTTAAAAAAAGTAGTTGAAATAAAAAAAAAAAAAAAAAAAGGCGATATACACCTAATAGGAACTTCATTCGAGAGGAGATTGTGTTTGATTTTATGCACGAGGGTGTGTTATTTAATATATCACCTGTTACTTTTAGAGCTACCAAATGTATTGTGTCAGCATAAACCAATTAAGTTGGGTACAAATATATTTTCGTGCTATACCGGGTATGTATTAGAAATTCCAAAAAATGATTTCAAAATAATGATTTTATGGAAAATGATTTCCACAATTTTGTATATAAATCAATAACGTAATGAAATTGATATTTTAAAATTTTTTTTGAAACTTTACAAAACAAAGCAAACAGGATAAGTGATCTAATATAAATCAATTCATGGATCTTGATTTAGATAAAATCTGGAAATGCTTTACAACCAATAAGTTTTCTTGTCAAAACCTGGAACCCATCGAATAATCTGATGTGTGGGCACTTTCTCGATTCTCAAAAAGAGATAAGTGGAATGATTCAAAAGATATTTTTCTTTCTTCTTGAGTGCACATCTATGTCTATGGGTATCGCTCCCTCAGCAACTATGAACGAATATATGATTTCTTTCACGGCAGCTTGGTTATCTCATATTCTTTCTTTCTTTCTCTGTCACACGAAATCTACACTCAATAGACTATTATAGGCATATAGCTTTCTTACAAAGACCTAAGATAACTTTTTTCTTAAGTATTAAAAAGATGTAAACTCTAATGGGCTTATTGGGCTCAACTGACCATTTAATTAGAATTAGACTATGTGTGAGCTAGAAAGAGGACCTTATAGATCTAAGTAGTCTAAGCTCCAATAACTAAATTATCCACAATCATAATTAATAGTTAATTATGATTGGGTTTTATCTATTAATATTGGGGCACTTCACTATAGGCCCAATATTGCACTCTTAGACTAAATATCATATATTTTCTCATTAAATTAATTTGATCTATTTAGCATATACTATACTTATAGATATACTCCTAATGCATTGTTGTACTAATGAGATGAAATTATGGTATTACCCCTCTAGTACATATTTATCTTTGAGTTGCCATTTTTTATTTAATGAATAATAATTTACTACAGTGTTTGTAACTACCCATATAAACACAGTCAAATTCATAAAGTGAATACCTGGTACCTGATTTTTATCATCTAAGTCTTTGAAAAAACTTAAAGTGGCATTATATGTACGGTGTCCAAATCATAAAGGGCATTATCATCAATTCAAAAAATCTCATCTTCCAAGATACTATAGTTTGAACCATAAAATGGAACAAGTCTTTTAATAAGTCCAAAAGAAAAAACTCATAAAAGTAATTCCGACAATTATTAGGACTAAGGTAGTCTTACAATAGTGTTAGATTAATGAAAAATAGAATATTTAGTTACGGTACTTAACCTCAAATTCTATTTTCACTTGATTTAGTTCAATGTACTTATAACTTTCTTATAACGCACTAGTGTTCTATCCGAAGTCAAATACTTCGACGATTGAAAACTTCATCAATCCCGTTGAAACGGACAACACTACATTCTTTGGTAAAATAAAGTATTCCATCTTTATTTACAGAATATAAATATTTTTTTTAAATATAATAAAATAAGGAATTTAGTTTCCTACATGTGAACACTTCACACGAACAATTCTTTATTATTCATTATTAGCCATAGAAACTTTTGGACTTTTGCATAATAGATAACATAAACATCGCATGTATATAATTGGGACATAATATGGAATTTATTAATAACAAATAGATAACACTTAAATCCAGTAAATATTGTTTAAAATGCCTAATAAAAAAACTACTCTCTAGGATATATTCCTAACGGCATGGCCCACTTCATAATCATGTCGTGTCCAAAGTTCAAAATTATTACTTTTCACCATGGCCTATTGGTCCATGCTCTGACGTGTCATAGTCCATTTAATTAGTAAATTTTAATTAATTTTAGTGTTGTTTTTATGAACTACTCTTTTTTCCAAATCATTTAAATGTATACAAAAAAAAAATATAAATGCAATAAAACAAATATAAAATGTGTTAACACCAAATAAGAACTAAAACAGAAAAATTGAAAAATATTTGTGTATCATAATTTATTATAAATTAAGTGTATCTCAATTAGGTTAGTACGTGTATAACAAAAATATATCTGTAATAATATAATATATATATATATATATATATATTAGACATATATATATCCATACATATATATATAACGTATCATGTACACGTGTTAGCATGTCATGTTATGACATGCTGTACTAATGAGTTGTGTCTATAGATGTGTGTTATCATATTTAACTCATGTGCTTAACTTATGAGCTCGATACAGCCGATATATATAACTAGAGCGTGCCTAATATATATATAACTTTTAAGGATTATTTACCCTCACTTAATTAATAAGTTCCCAATTTGTTTGATTTAAAAAAAAAAAAAGGAAAGAAAATCCATGGAAGAGAAGAAAAGAAAGAAAAAAAAATAAGGGACAGGTAGGAAAAGGGGTGGGAAGAGAATAGATAAAATAAATATAAGGGATAATTTTTTTTAAAAAAAATTAAAGTTACAGAAAATAGTAACTAAAGTTTAAATTTTAATTAAAGGAGTGGTTTTTAAAATAATGTAGAGAGAGTAGATATCAATTGAGGCCAACTCATTTGGTCTTAAAATTCTTGAGAGTACATAAGAATAAGAATGAAAGGGTTCAAATCTTAATTAAACTAGTTTATGTCAATAATTATTTTTTTTATCTCTTTATAAGTATTATTTTACCTAATTAAAATTAGTCACGCACATCTTTTTATAGTAAAAGTTAAAGAGAGAAAAGTATTAAATAATATATTTTTTTTTTACTTACTCAAATTATAATAGTTGTTAGTTGTTAGATCAATGATCCAATAATTAAAAAAATATCTATTAAATAGTAATATATATATATATATATATATATATATATATATTATACTTGGGAATGCCAACATAAAACCATGCCCGTTGTTATGATCCTTCACATTCTCTATATTGACAGGGGACGCGGATATTTTTATGGATATCTCCATATTCACATTCTCTTATTTTATTGACTTTTTTCATTAGCAGAAAATATGTAAGAAATACACAAGGGCTAAACCTTTATCCTTGTAATATGTAAACAACTCCTATGAGGACAGCTCACAGCTCCAATGTAATAATTCCAATTCCTTTTTACCACTTTCGCATTGCGAGTAGTTATGGAGTACAATATACAAATTTAATTGTGGATTTCCAGCATAATGGAAGAGATATAGTTTCATTTACGACGTGTAATACAAAATATTGTCACCTTTGCCATCGATTCATCAGTAAAATATTAATCTTTCAGATTTCAAATTAGTTTTAGTTAGTAAATTAACTAGAACAATATAATGCAACTTTAGTGTCTTCCTTTTGTTTTTGATATTTAATATTACTGTGTCTTCTTTTTTTCTTTTCTGGCTCACTAGATAGGGTTTCCTTTTCCATTGGTTAGGTTTGGAGATCATCTTATATCTAGATCAGATGACTTAATTAATTGTAAGGACTTTAGAGAGGAATATAGTGCATGTGAATTGAGTCAATTGACAACTAAGTCAGGTGATTGTTTATTAAGATAGTAACGAAACTCTGACGTTCTAACACCCGGCCGGCATCTCAAGGATAGGACTACAACATTAGATATGGAGCCCCATCGGGATTTGCATATAATTTGGCTTTGTATTATTAGCATGTAGAATAATTATATATGGCTCCCACCTAGAATTAAATAAAAATATATATGCTTAGCTTTTCAAATTATTCTGACTCTGAAAATTGTTTAAATTAGTACAGGTTGTTAATGTAAAAAGGTTATTAGACGAGTTTAGTCTATTAGTTAATCTATTAGAGCTATTTATTGGGGTGAAACTCACGTAAATCATAAAGTGAGTTTAATTTCGTCGGTGGAACATTGCGATTAGCAAACGCATTAGACTGTAAATCAATAGCGAATTGTGCAAATGTCCGACCGTAGTTTTCTTATTGGTTTCATTATTAGACTCATCTGGACCAACTATAATATCCCATATGTTTTAAGAGTAGAATGGTCATTAGAGCATATTAAAAAAAATCAGATTATATATATATATATATACATATATATATGGTTGCCATTCCGATAGGTATTTTTTTTTTTTACTTATAGGTAAATATTTTTTTTTAACTGTTTGATCACCATTTAATGGTGATTCAAAGACTATAATGAAGTGCATGAAAAGTCGTGCATCATTAATGCTCTTTCTTCTTCTTACTTTTTACAATAAAAAAATATACATGCTAAATTTTTATTGACCAAATTGATACCTATACATAGGTAAAAAAAATACCTATTAGATTGGAAACTTCTATATATATATATATATATATATATACATACATATACGTGCACACGTTACCCTTTCTCTCATCTCCCTCAACTCTTTCTCCCTCCGCTCAATGAAACCTAGCCACTGAAGCAGCTAAGTTTGGCATGTCGCCCCTCCAGCCACTGCGATGTCTGATACTGAGCCCAGGCAATACGCACCGCATAGCCGAGCTCATTGTCGAAGCTCCGAGGCTGCCAGACCGCCATGTTGCCAGTGAAGAGCAAAAACTCAGTCGTGGCTTCCATTGCTCACCGGCGACGATTCTAGCAACAAGAGGTCACGAAACTGGTGGCATTCAAACCCACTCGTCACGGGCTCTCTCGTGATATATATTCTATAATCTTATTTTGCCCAATTTGAAAGCTGCCATTTTTGTGTATTTTTTAGTTCAGATTTTATTTTTTAATTCAACCATTAGATTGTGTTTTTAATGTTATTTTTGAAATATAGTCGGAAAATGGAAAAGTTTGATATATATATATTTACTATATTTGGTGACTGGTACAAAAAATGATATCTAACGGCCTAGATTTTGTCTAGTTTTGTGTGACATAGGTCTGGTGTTGGCTTGGACTCAAATTGGTCGAGTTATATGTCTTACTTAGCTATTTTGGATATTAGGAATTCAATGGAGAGGTCTCCTCATTCATTCGAAGTTCCGTTAAAGAGTTGGTTTTTTCCAAGTGAGCGATCAAGGGCGAGAATTAGTTCTTGACCCTCCGAACGATGGTCTAACGGTACCTTGAGTATCTAATAGTGTAGTATTATTATTCTAGTGAGGTAGGGATTTAGTTACCTCTATTTTACATTGTTTTTGGTTAAACTTCATTTCTGCAACACACGATAACAAATGTGATTTTTGAATTATTTTGATATATATGTGATGAAATTGAATTGTATTATATACATTGGATTGCTCTGGGATTTTTCTAAGTGCAAGTTATTTTTGGATATGTTAAAATAGGACTATTATTTTGCTCATTTTTTTATAAAATTTAATTATTTATTTTATTAAAAACTAGAGCATCATTTGAACTTAAATTACTATATGATTACTTTTACATATCGGTTCAGAATACGTGTCATAGGATCATACATGAGTCCCAGGTTAGCATCATAGGATTTTTATAATGTGGGACTGCAACCTTATTGATGGTGTAGAGTCGATGAACCTGCCCGGGGTATTTCTTCTGATTCATACGTAGACAATGCGGTTATCTCTCCAAGTTTGGTAGGCGACATATAGGTGTCCCCTCCGATTATATGCTAGGTATTAGGTATGTTGTATGACACACGTAGTACTAATACCCTGGTTTCCATTGATTAGAGGTAGTAAACTCATAGATATAGGTGGATTTGTATCATATATTTGTGGACTAATTAATTTTCAGATATCATACTTTTTGTATATCTATATATAGGTATGTGCATATGGACTATTGGTTTTGGATAACATGTTTTCATATCTATATATATATAGTTACATACATATACATATACGGACTATCAGCTTTAGAAATGGATATGTATAAGTATATACATATGGTTTTGCAAAACTATGTTTTGGATTAAAATTACCATGTAGTGACTTTCCATCACTAAAATGGTTTTCAAATAAGGTAACAGTTTTCCTACTAAGCTTTAGAGCTCACTCCCTTCTATTTTTTCTTCTTTTCAGGTGGTTATTTTTTTGAGTCAGTTGTCTCGATGGCTAGGCAAGTCATTAGGCTTACGTATGTGGTTTTATCCCTATTTTTCTTCGGTTGGTTCTCATATCTTATTCTATTCTTTTTATTTCTAACTGATTAGCCAAGTTTGTTATTTATGCTAAGTGAATGTATAAAGATGTATTTTCTACTATTTGAAGATTTGATATATAAACGGGACCCTTTGGTTCCTAAGGAGAGTATTTTTTGAAGATTTAAATACTTGAAATTTTGATTAACCTTATAAATCAATTTTCGAACTTTCTGACTCAAAATTTATGAACTTCATTTTAATCAACATTAGAGTTTTTATTAAATCAAATTTTGGTACAACTTGACTATATTTTTCTTGAATTTTAATTGGTCTATCTACTTTTATAAATCAAACTAAAAATAGACTCCTTCTTATATAGGATTTCTAATAGTTTGAGGACTAAAATGCAAAAATTCAAGTACTTAGTTTTCTCTAAATTTTATAAAATTCTTTTTTTATATTAATTTATACTCAAAATTACCAAAAGTAAACTCATGGTCTTAGATTTTGAGTCGTGACACCAATCGTTGATTAGTAAAACTCTTGACTAAATGAAACCAAAACCTTAAATAAGATGTTTGATAATTGCCCTGATCTATTGCTCGAAGATTGATTACTACTACATCCATTTATCAGTTTTTGACTATATCAGTTTGCTATTAAATATTTTATTAAGTTCTGGTCCAATAATTCTCCTAATTTCTCTTCATGGCCACTTCATTCACCCTCGTATATTTAAAATGATATCAAATTATTCAAGTAAATCATGTTTTTACTTCTTTTATAAAAAATTGTGATTTATAAATTTCGGGAAAAATTAATGTCCAAAAAATAAGTTTTAGA
The DNA here is from genome assembly GCA_002914805.1 of Parasponia andersonii. Taxonomy (NCBI): domain Eukaryota; kingdom Viridiplantae; phylum Streptophyta; class Magnoliopsida; order Rosales; family Cannabaceae; genus Trema; species Trema andersonii. The sequence goes on from JXTB01000098.1 coordinate 278,272, forward strand.
ATTTAAATTGTAGGATAAATTAAGGGTTCTTTTCAGGAAAAAAAAATAAACATTTTAGTTTAACTTTTATGTTTGTTTTTTAATTTTAGCCAAAAAAACATTTAGTTTTCAATTATATCAAATAAAATCTTTAGATTATAAAATTCAATCAAATTAGCCTACAAAATAAATCAAATAACATATATGCCCTTGGTATATAATGTCATGTGCCATCGTGCAAGTCTATTCTCATTACCAAATATCCAAATTGGGACGAAAATAATGTTAATCTATATCAAAAAAAGTTGGCATTTAATTGGATAAAGGAAAAATTCAAAAGTATAAATAGCTAAAGAATGAAGTCGTTTCTTAATAATCTTTAATGTTCTCGTACCAAATTATTTTGGGCCTAATTTGACTAGCTGTCAAAGTCTCAAAATTTTATTCGATATAAGCAAATTTATAAGATTTATATTGCTAGACTTAGAAATAGAATAAAACTCAAATTTTTATTAATATAACTAGAAAACCAATTTATTAATTTTTTTTTTGGCTAAAATAATTTTTTTTTTTTTTAAAAAAAGCCCCAATATTTTTAAACTTATAATAGTCTCCGTAAATTTCATAAAAATACTCTAAAATTTGGATTTGACTTTTACATATTAATTACCTCTTTTGTCGTTTCAGCTCAATATTTTCACTTCTTATTTTCTTCTTACTATTTTTTTTTCTTTTATTATCGCTCAATTAACTTAATTAAAGAGGAAAGGGATAACAGGAAGAAAAAATATCCTAAAGTATGACCTTTCTATCATTTAAACCATATTTTTTGACTTGTGCAAAATTATACCTTCTATTTTAAATCTATGCAAAATTTGTACTTATTATGTACAAATTGGGTAATTTGTACTAACCAGTTTAAGTTATTTTCAATAGATTTTTTGTGTTTGTTAACATAAATAAAATATTCTGAATTCAAATTTCGCTTTTAGTGAGAAATTTATTATTCAATTTATATGCAGAAGGTATAAATTTACAGATATTTAAAATGTGGAGATGTAATTTTGTACAAGCCGAAAAATAAGAATCAAATTGTAAAAATGCAATATTTCAGCTTTTTTTTTTTTTTTTTTTTGCAAATAGCTCAAGAAGAAATAAGTAATACAAAAAAAAACTTTGGCAGGAGCAAGGGGAGGACAAGAAAGGAGAGAAAAAACGGTGTAAATTGTATAATTCTTAGGAATTTAAGTGAGGGCATAAGTAGTGATAGCAATTCATGTCAGTGGGTCATATTCGTGTCGTGTCAATATCTATGTATAATAGCATATACCTCAATCCGAACCTGACTCGTCTTAATAATCGTCTCAGAAATTTTAATCCAAACCTGACCCATTTATAAACTAGTTAACCTCTTACGACCTATGTAACACATTTATTCAAATAGGTCTTACTCAGATCAAGTCAACCTGATATGACACGTTAACTCATTTAATCTAAATTGGCTAAAATATATGTTTTTAACATATTTAACATAAATTTATACATATTTTATGATCTTAAGATACTAATATTTACCAAAAATAAATTAAAACCACATAAAATCTCAATATATATATAATAGAATTTTAAAAATACACTAATATTTTTAAATAAATATTACAAATAAGTTGATATGAAATTGACCAATTTAATAAACAGATTTTTACGGATCAGTTTCAAGATGGTGGGTCAACTCAAAGTCGATCCATTTAATAAATAAATTTATAAATTTAACTCAATTTTGATCTAAACTCATTTAATACAAATCAAAATCTGCTTAATGCGAGATTCGCATCACAAATTGTCTAACACAAGGAGGGGTGAGGCCCTACCAATGTGTACGTGACTCCATCCTCGAATAGGACTCTTGGAGCTTGCTAAAGATTATACCTAAGAACTATTCATCATGATGAGACCATGCGCGTGGGCCATAGTGGTCGAATGGCAGAGCATTTATATGACTGCAACTACTACGTGCATATAATAAATTAATCCCTTTAATTTTCTTACCGCTACTTAAATTGCTATAAATGTTAATTAAAGCATGACCAATGACTACTAATAAATTAATAAAACCATTATAGTTCTTTTTTTCTTTTAAACTCATAATGCATCTTTTCATAAAACTGAAGTTATGTATGTAGTTATATGTCAATACATTATACATATAAACATTAAACAATTGACTTAAATGATATTTTAATTGAATAATATGAGAGACACCAAAAAATTGCACCAAAATCTTAGATTAATAATATGACATCATTTTTAACCACATAATTTTAAATTGTATTAGATAATACAATCTCACTTTTAGATAAATAATGTGAATGACACGTCATTAAGTTAAATTTTTTATGCAACTTTTTGACGTTTCTAACATATCTCTTTTTAATTTAATCAGCTGATTGGTAACATGATCTACTAGAATAATAGCTTGGTGGTGTTATTGATCTCTAGGGTTAAAAATACTCGTGGTCCTTAAAGGTTTCCAATGTCTTACTTTGGCTTTTAATTTTTGAAGGATTAAACTTTTCCCTAAACTTTAAAATTTCTTATTCTAGTCCTTGAACTCTTTAAATTGTTTCATGTTAGTCTTTGAAAATTATGTTTCAGAAAATTAACGGTACACTAGTAATTTCATACAAGAACTAATACTATTATTGGTCCTCAACTTTATAAAAATTTCAAATTAGTCCTTTTCCATCAAATAGTTATTGAAAATTGTCAAAAAGAATAAACTATAATTAAAAAAAATAACGTTTTTAAAATTTTAAGAAGCAAAAAAATGAAATTTTAAATTTTAAAGACTAGGACAAGACTTTCTCAATAGTTAAAAGGACCAAAAGAGTAACTAGTCCAATTTTGTACGATGAATTGCACTACTTATATAGCAGCTTTCAATAGCGTTGCACAAATGTTTCATATTTATAGCCTTCTTTTGAATAATAGAATTAAGTTTTGACTGAATAACGTGCCTCGTATGACAAGGGGCCGAGATGAGGGTTTTGTCACCTAATTCAATAGGGCCACTTATTGTTAGGCTTTCTTATTTAAGTGCAAGTCAATAATTTTGTCCAAATCATGTTTATTTAATTATGGAATAAAATAAAATAGAAAGAGTTGTAGAAGCTGAAAATTCCTCCAAAGGTTCGTATTTTGGTTTGGATGATTTTCTATAATGCTATTCTAACTAAAACTAATATTTTCAAGAGAGGAATTGTGAATGATGACTATTGTCCTATTTGTGGCTACTATCCTGAGGATGTTGGCCATTGTTTTCTTTATTGTGAGCAGGTCCAATTGGTTTGGATGTGTTCAGATTTTTGGGTGTTAATCCGACCACTACTTTGTGGCTCTATGTATTCGTTTCTCCTTGTTCTTTTCCCTATGGTCTCTAAGGAGCTATTTGAACGCTTCTGTGTTCTTCTCTGACTTGTTTGGAATAATCGTAACAACCTTGTTCATGATGGTGTTGCTTGCTCGGCGAGTGATTTGGTCGATTTCAGTTTTAGCTATCTCGAAGGTGTAGGTGGAGTTGTTAGAGATTGTATGGGTGTGGTGTTAACATGTTGGGCGATGAAGCTCTGGGGTGAATTTTCAGTCTATTTGGAGAAAAGATGGCTCTCCGAGAAGGTTTGAGATTTAGCTGTGGAAAAAGGTCTCTCTATATCTATTGCTGAAACTACTGATGCTTCAGAAGTGATTGCTCTTTATAGTTCTTGTCATTCTTTTTGGCCCTTTTTTCCTGTTATTTCTGATATAAGAAGCTTGTTCAGTGTTGCTAGGGATGGTTCTTGTTGCCATGTTTCTCAGTTTAGGAATATGATAACTCATTCGCTAGTTTCTTCTGACGTATTAGAATAAGATTCTACTGTTTTCTCTCCAAAAAAAAAAAAAATTATAGACTGAAATGTAGTATTAAGAGACATACAACGTTTAAAGATCTTAATTGTGCAATTCATAATTAATGCAAAGTATAAACACAAGGAAGAAAATTTGGGAATCTCGAACCTTTAACATGAGGTCCAAACCTTTGTCCAGAAAACTTTAAAGGCTCAAAGAAGAAAGACACAAATACAAAGAAAACTTTCTACGGTTTGCTATTTTAGAGTGTCCTAAGTTATGATCCAAAGATGTGGAAAGTTAGCATATATTTTTACATGAGAACTTTTGCAAGCAGGGAAGTTATAACGGCCGTTTGCTGGATACTTTTTTTGGAGAGTATCATCGAACAATAAAACAAAATTTTTTAGCAATTATTTGTCCTATATATCTGGTTTTTCTTAACTTGGCCGTATTTCATTTACTTGCTAAATATTTTAGCGGTTTCATATGGAAAATATTGATGGTAATAACGCTACTTTGGAATAAAATGAGAGGTGAATGAATGCTTTTACATATATAGATGCGTTTTTGAAAATATTTAGACAGTAAAGTCAAAGCTTAAAATATTTTACTTACCAAAAGCTCGTGTCTTAACATAATATGCAAGATTGCATTTTAGTAATATAAAAATATATGCACATGAAAACTGTAACGGAGGTAGTGCTAAGTAGGATATACTATTAGAGGTGTTGAACTTAAGGATGGATATATTTAAAAGCAAGACTCATTGTTTTATTAGTGTCAAGTGCTTTTTTTTTTTTTTCAAATTTTGGAACTCCAAAAATCTGTAAATTGACTGGTTATTAAACTGCAAAAGAATAAAAGGACGCTATATTTTTCATTTATGTCATGGTCTTTTGTTAATAGCATAACAATCAATAGCATTCAAGGACAGCCACTTTGAAACTATATATATGTATTTCAAGACAAAGGGATGACTTGGCAAAACTATTCATATGTACTTTAAGACAAAAGGAAGAGCTAGCAATTAAAACTACTAATAAACCCAGAGAAAAAAAAAACAAAACTACTAATAAATGTCTTGTTACAATAACTGATAAAAAAAAAATTAAAAGAAAAAACTGATAACAATAACAAAAGGATAGTAACATTCACACATGCGAAACGACAAAAAAATTATTACCCCAAAAAACAATAATTGAAGTCCCAAACCCAAAACAAAAACAAAGAGAGGATCAAAACCCAACGAAGCATTTGTGTGTCCATTCAGCAGTAACAGCTAATCTCTCTTGAAAGTACACTTGGCCTGCTGCACATGGCCAGTTTGGTCCACCAAATGAGCAACTTGCCCATTTTACCCCTGCCAAAACAATATCAGCTTCTTTTTCTTTTTTTTTTTTCCTATTGATAACCAAAAGCGCACAAAGATCTTTATAAATTAATTAGATATTTATTTTCCCTTTAAAAATTGCAAAACAGGCAATGAAGTGACTTTAAAAAATTCGAAAAAAAATATCAGAGTTTACAAGTATTTTAATAATACACCTTCAAGAGAGTATTGATTTATAGCAGTTATTGAAAAGTAATTTACTAAAATAAAAGAGCGAAAATTAAGAAGTACCACTCAGCCTAATTGTCTTTTAAAAAAAAAAATTAGTGCATTTTCCTCAAATTGTCAAGATAAAAAATACCTCTTAACCCCTTTTAATTTTTTTGTCTTTCTCTTTCTTTTTCTTTTTCCTTTTTTTTTTTTTTACTTATCATTTTAAATTGGATTAACCATCCAAAAATTGTCAATACTATTTCAGAGCACGGCTATTCAACACAATCAAACTAAGAGCATGATCCTTGTGTTAAAATGTTATTATTTCCACAAATTATTACTATAATAAATACATTAGAGCCACCATTAATTTTCTTTAACATTATTTCCGAAGAATCCTGATGAAACAAGCTTAAAGGACAAAAGAGTTTCCATTATTTCATTAGTGAGTCATTTTCATGTGCACGAAAATTGTGAATGTGAGTTTAGCTTCCTTTGTTCCATTTTAATTATTAGACAGAATATAGAATCAAATATTACCTCCTCCTGACTATAAGCTTAGCCTAATAGTTATTACCATTCATCTATACTAAAAAAATAATTAGAGTTCAAAATTAATTTGGAAACGAAAGTTATTATTTCCATTATATTTGTATCATTGAAATTTTCTTTTAAAAGGTGGGGAAAAAATAGAAAGTCAAAAAAGGGCAAAAGAGTAGTTTGGGAGGGTTAGAGAAGAGGGTTGGCAAAACTGAGCGGTTGGGACCCAAGACAAGGCTGGCGCCAAATGGCGGGTGGAGAAAGGAGAGCTGTATGTGATATCATGCAAACGGACTCCAAATAATTATCCATTCCCATTTTCTAACCCTCAAAAAGCTGGAAAAGACTCCCATATAACAACACCTCCTTTTCTCTGCCTAATATTTCTCATTTTTGTCTATATTGACCACAAAAATAGACACACAAACGCAGATATTTTCCTTTGCACTTTCCGTCGGACCAAACAGACCCAGAAAGGGAAATCAATATGAGAGAGATTATAAGCATTCATATAGGTCAGGCTGGAATTCAGGTTGGGAATTCATGCTGGGAGCTCTATTGCCTTGAGCATGACATCCACCCCGATGGCACGATGCCCAGGTCAGTTTTCTTCTTTGTCTCTTTTCTTATTTCTTCTTTTTTTTTTTTTTTTTTTTTTTGGTTTTTGGATAGAAAGTTCTTCATGGGTTTTTTTTTTTTTTGATGAAATGTTGTTGGTTTTGTGTTTTTTTCTTGGTGGATTTTATTTTCTTGTGCATTTTAAATGCCTGTATTGTGTGATAATGATGAGGACTTGAATTGATGGGCCAAAGTAGTGTACTATGCACTGTTTTATTTCATTAGACATAATTTTGGGTTATTGGTGTATTTTGTGGTGGATTGAGTGATGGAACCCAGAATGGGATTCTAGCAGAAGCATTGATAATTGGGTTTGAATGTTTTTATGTCAATGTAGTTGATGTGCTCCATATTGTTATTCAGGAAAAGGTAAATGATTGATCCAAATTATTGTATTTTGTGATCAAAGTGAAGGCAGTTGAAGGAAATTGGCTAAATTTGACCTGACTTTTGGGTTGATGGATCTAAGTTGTTAGGGTTATACAGCTTCTGGCTGAGATCAGAAGACAAATTTACTGAATTTGGGCCCCATATTTTCGGGATTATGCTGGTTGTTTTGATAAATTGAGGTTAAATCTTGAAACATGGTGTTTGATAGATGTAAGGTCGATTTTGTAAGTCTAGTACTCTTAGGGATTTTAGAGGGGCCAATATGTGTTTATTTAGTAGTGACTGATGGAATGTTATACATTTTTATCTCTGTAGTGACACTTCGGTGGGTGTTGCGCATGATGCCTTCAATACCTTCTTCAGTGAGACAAGTTCAGGCAAGCATGTGCCTCGGGCTATCTTTGTTGATTTGGAACCTACCGTTATCGATGAGGTTAGGGCCGGGGAGTACCGCCAACTCTTCCATCCTGAGCAGCTCATTTCTGGCAAGGAGGATGCGGCTAACAATTTTGCGAGGGGGCACTATACGGGTAAAACAGACTGTTTTTGAATTACATTTTACAGAAACTTATGTTATGTCAAATATGTTGCTTCAACCATTTTTCTGGTTATGTTTGGCAGTTGGGAAGGAAATCGTAGATGTCTGCCTGGACCGAGTAAGGAAATTGGCTGATAACTGCACTGGATTACAAGGCTTTTTGGTTTTCAGTGCCGTTGGTGGTGGCACTGGCTCTGGTTTGGGGTCTTTGTTGTTAGAACGCTTGTCTGTAGATTATGGAAAGAAGTCAAAGCTCGGATTCACCATCTATCCTTCACCCCAGGTACATATAGCTACAAATTTAGTTTATGCCTTTCTCATATGTTCTTATCATGTCTAAGAAAGTTAAAATGATTGATTTTCGAAAAGTGTTACATTGTTCTGTTATTTACATATAAAAGTCTTATCTCTTGATTACAGGTTTCTACAGCAGTGGTTGAACCTTACAACAGTGTTCTCTCTACTCATTCCCTTCTTGAACACACAGATGTGTCCGTGTTGTTGGACAATGAAGCTATCTATGACATATGCAGGAGATCCCTAGACATTGAAAGGCCAACTTATACTAATTTGAACCGTTTGATATCTCAAATTATATCATCCTTAACAACCTCATTGAGGTTTGATGGAGCCATTAATGTTGACATCACAGAGTTCCAGACAAACCTTGTACCATATCCCCGTATTCATTTCATGCTTTCATCATACGCGCCTGTTATCTCAGCTGAGAAAGCATACCATGAGCAGCTATCGGTTCCTGAGATCACAAATGCTGTGTTTGAACCTTCGAGCATGATGGCAAAATGTGATCCTAGGCATGGGAAATACATGGCCTGCTGCTTAATGTACCGAGGAGATGTTGTTCCAAAAGATGTTAATGCTGCTGTTGCTACTATCAAGACAAAAAGGACCGTGCAGTTTGTTGACTGGTAAGTGGAAGTTTCAAATTTGTTAAAAAAAAAATTAAAAGAAAAGAAGAGAAAAGAAATATGCATTTAAAGTAATAGCTCTACATATTTGTGAAATGATGTCCTTTTTTCTCACACCACTTTCTTTTCTTTTCCTATAGTTTTCCAGTCTGCCGCGTTGGATTTCACTGTAGTTTAGTGCATTCTACCTTTTAAATTAATTTGAATAAAATTTAAGTACTCTTCTCGTGATAAAACTAGATCAATTTTCCTTCTCTAGACACAAACTGATGGGTTCTTCTTGTCCTCTTTATTATTTCTGCAGTAGGTCATGTGAATCATTGAATGGCATTTTTTTTTGTCAAATATGATGTTATTCCTTTGTGGAGATTTCTTTTTCTTTGACTTGTCATTTCTTTTTGAAGAGATTTGTGTGGTTGGATTATACAGGTGCCCAACTGGCTTCAAATGTGGTATAAACTACCAGCCTCCAACAGTTGTACCCGGGGGTGATCTTGCCAAGGTGCAACGAGCAGTTTGCATGATCAGCAACAACACAGCAGTGGCTGAGGTCTTCTCGCGCATTGACCACAAATTTGATCTCATGTATGCCAAGAGGGCATTTGTTCACTGGTACGTTGGTGAAGGTATGGAAGAAGGCGAATTCTCAGAAGCTCGTGAAGATCTTGCTGCCCTCGAGAAAGATTACGAGGAGGTTGGCGCTGAGGGTGCCGATGACGAAGAGGAAGGTGAAGATTACTGAGGTTGTTATGGAAGGGTGTTAATCAAAGGGTGAAATCATTTTCACTTCACTTTTCCCTTTATATTGCTTTCTCTAGTGTTTGTCTTTTGCGGTGCCCTCAATTTTATGTGTGTTTATGCCATGGAATTGTAAGAATTTATGTCCTTTATTTTACGTGTTCTTTTTTTTTTTTTTTTGGTATTAATGAAGTGATTATTTAGAATCATGAGTTGCAGATAAACTTCTCTATGAAGTACTGTTTATCTTTCAAGACGGTTTCCATCTACTCAGTTCTCCTTTGGACCTTTGCGTTGTTATTGTCACATTTCTATAGTCTTCATCTCAGCAACCGTCTCATTCAATTCCTCGTGAAATTGATAATGGCCAATATATCACCGCTAATTTAACACATGCAATTATCTTTTATTGGACAGAGAATTAGAATTAAATGAAAATAATATTAGTTAACGTTCAAAAATATTTTTACAGTAAACGAGAGAGAGAGAGAGAGAGAGAGAGAGAGAGAGAGAGAGAGAGAGAGAGAGATTGTAATTGGAATAGGCGTGAAGGAGCTCTACTGACATTTCGCGAGAAAAGCACAGCACTTGGAAGAGTCCATCGCAGGACAACTTTGATAGAAAAGCTTTTAGTTTAACAAAATAAACAAATAGAATATATAGAATAAAATAGCTATAACGAATTAAGCTGAATTAATAGTCCTAATGTTGGCCAGTCGATTCTCTTTTGGGTATTTGACTCCTTAAGCATGTGAATGAGGTTTTTTGGGACTTGTAGCAGTACTCTGGTAAAGGGTCAGCAATTTTTCACTTAAGGAGGCGAATCAGAATACCGCGGCTCTTTTGCTGTTCTCAAAATCTGTCTCTTCAATTACGAAAAAATTGATTGAGGATTTGCTAGGTTTCTGCTGTAGTACCGAATAATTATCTATTAGGGTTTTGCTATAGTTCTTACCCGCTACAGTGATCTGCTAGTATTATTTATTTTGCTTCAGTGCCGATTGTCGTGGTCACCATGAATGATGAGATCCTGGATCACAAAGACTTTTTTTCATTCTACAAGAAAGGACATTGTGGCTGATATTTCTTTGGCTCCCCGTGCAAAATCCTTTGCTAATGTGGTTCTCAATAAGAAAACAATGGTTATGTCCCTCCCTTCCATATCTTCTATTCCTCAACAAAAAGGTGTTTATGTTTTAGTCAAGGTTAATCCTACTACAATGGAAGAACGTTTGAATCTTTGTAAGTTTTCTCTTATTGGACGTGTCATTTTATCTGTTAGAGTTCGTGACTCGAATTCTATTTGCCTTGGTCCGAAAACTTCGCGGTGTGATATATGTGGTATTTTTGTAATTGGGAGAAATTTTAAGATCTGCGGTGGAAGCGGAGGGATCGGGCCTAGTCCATCACTAATCTCGTTGGGGGTGCGGGGGCTCTGCCCCCGCGGTATGGACCTATTTTATTGGACCGTTTTGTCTGTACAGTTTTCGTCCGTACACATATGTATTTTAGGATTTTTGAGATTATATATATTTTCGGCTTGGTCGTGTAAAACCTACCTTCTATACCTAATTTTTCGATATAGTGAAATTTCCTCCTCTGCTAGTGGTTTTTTTCCCGATTAGGAATTTCCACTTAAATCTGTGTGTTCTTGTTTTTTATCTTTTTTGTCAATTATCGTTTGGTAATTCTTAACATTATCTAAGGGTGATAAACCTTAGTCTTTGCTTGATTTGAAGGCAAGACTAGATTCAATTTGGAAAATTTCATCTTAGCACCTTATTTCTTTGGACAAGGGGTACTTTCTAATTTTGCTTACTTCGGAGCAAGATAAGACTCGTGTTTGGAGTATAAGTTCTTTGAATATTAAGCCAGGTATCTTAAGACTTCAGCTATAGTTCCCCAGTTTTATACCTAGTGAGCAAAAGACTACAAATGTTCAAGTTTAGGTCCGTTTTTATGAATTACCATGGGAATTTTAGCATCCACAAATCCTTTCTGATTTGGCTAGGGCTATGGGGGTTCCTTTGAAGATTGACCAGGCTACTCTTAATGGGGATTTTGGTCATTTTGTCGAGTTTTGGTGGATATTGACCTCAAGAATTCTTTGCTTGACTCAATTCAAGTTGAGAGCAGAGATGAATGTTGTTTTGTTTATCTCTCTTATAAGAGACTTCCCAATTTTTGTTCTACTTGTTCCTCTATTAGCCATATTCTTTCTAATTGTTATCATAATAAACCAAAAGAGGACAAGGAAAAGATCACTAAGAAGAGTGAGGAATCAGCCCCGAAGCAACAAGTCTATGTTGCAAAGCCTATTACCAATCAGGTAGTTTCCAAAGATATTCAAAAATCTCTGGATGTGCAAGTAATGAAAATTTTCACTTCTCTTACATCGGATTTGGACAAGAATAATTCTCTTGTGCATTTTGGAAATATGGAAGATAAAGTTTAAATAGTTGACAACCTAGAAAAGAATAAAGCTCATTATGATAAGGAAGATGAGTTAGTAGCCATTGATGAAAACGTAAATTCTAAAGAGGATGTAGCCTTAAACTATGATTCGGAGCACATTTCGAGTATAGATAAAATAGTTAATACTGAGGTTCATGAAGAGCATATTGAGGCCTCTACTGCTTAGGTAGGTATTTCTGATCCGAAGGGTTCCTCTTCTTTTGCGAAATCTAAGAATGACCACAGTTTGGACACCAGTGATCTCTCTCCAACCAAGTCTTCATATCAAAAGATGAGGGTTGGCAAGAAGTGCAATCTAAGAAAAAGAAGAAAGCTTCTCAAGCTCAGTACTCTAAGCCTGTCACGAGGGCTTCGAAAACCACTTCTCAATGAAGGTCCTTTATTGGAATTGTCGGGGTATCTCTAATATTGATACCCAAAGATCTCTTAGAGATTTGTGTATTCGTCATAGATCGGATATTCTTTACTTAGTAGAGCCAATGTGTATGTTTAACTCTATTCCCTCCTGCTTTTGGAGTTCTCTTGGTATTCATTTAGTGGCTGAAAATGATAAAGCACTTCCTTCAGTCTGGGTATTTGGCACTTTGGCCATCTCCAATTTTCAGGTTATTGCTTCTCATTCCCAACATGTTACTTTATCTTTCATATTCAATAGTGTTTTTTTTTACTAGTTTTGTCTACGCTAGTTGTAATTATATTGTTCATCGTGACTTATGGGACTCCTTATCTTCCTTGCATGTGACTGGTCCTTGGTTGGTTTTGGGCGATTTTAAATCCGTTATGGGTGCTCATGAGATAACGGGTATCATTAAATGAAGATCTTGTGAAGACTTCAGAGTTGGTGTGAACCTTTGCAATATGATTGACCTTGACTCCCAAGGTCCTTTTTTTACATGGCGTGGTTCGCGAGGGGGAAGGTTGGTGATGTCTCGTCTTGATAGAGCTTTTTTGTAATGAAAAGTTCTTACAGTAGTGGAATCAGGTTTCCAGTATTTGTTTGCCTCATTTACACTCGGACCACCGTCCTTTATTGTTATCTTCTAAGAAAGACGTTGCAAATGGCCCTAGACCTTTTCATTTCCAAGGAATGTGGCTTTCTCATCCACATTTAAGGATTTTGTTAGTAAGGTTTGATCTTGTTCTTACTTTAGTTTCCCGATATCTATTTTGGTTAATAAACTTAAGGATTTGAAGCGTGAATTGAAATTATAGAATTGGGAAGTTTTCGATGATCTCAAGCTCAATATTTCCAAAACCATAGAGAATGTTTTATCCATTCAGGAGCGAATAGTAAATGAGGGTCTTTCTGACTCTCTTCTTTTCCAAGAAAATGAAGTACTTTGTACTTTGGACAATTATTTATCTCAGGAAAAAACTTATCTCCGATAACAAAGTTGGATCAAATGGCTTAAAGAAGTAGATAAAAATTCTGCTTTCTTTCATAGTATGGTGAAACGTTGTCGAACAAAAAAGGTTTTAAGTCATATGAAGATTGGTGAGGATATTGTGGAAGATGTTACTTTAATTTCTTATCATATTCAATCTTTCTATAAAGATTTGTTCACTAAGCCTCAAGTTAGTGTTACTAATTATTCCGGTTTTGAGGAGATTATTCTGAATCTGGTCTCTTCTTCAGATAATTTGGAGCTTTGTCGAACTCCTAATGAAGAAGAAATTCGGTTGACGGTGTTTGATATGGATGCTTCGAGTGCCCTAGACCTTGATGGCTTTTTAGGCAAGTTCTTTCGCCACTGTTAGGATATTGTTGGTCAAGATGTAGTTTCTGCGGTCTAGTAATTCTTCCACTCTGGTAGTTTAGCACCAAGTCTTATTTCTAATTTTCTCGTGTTAATTCCAAAAGTGGATCATGTTCTTACTATTGATCAATATCGGCCTATTATTTTGGGGAATTTCCTTTAAAAATTGATTATTAAAATCATTGTTGATCATTTGGGTCACATTTATTCTCAGATTATTTCTCCTAATCAATTTGATTTTGTGCCTGGAATAAGTATTAGAGACTGTATTGCTGGCACTTCGGAATGTTATAATTGTTTGGACAAAAACATTTTGGGGGGCAATTTTGCTATAAAGTTAGACATTAGAAAGGCTTTCGACACTTTGCAGTGGGACTTTATTAAAGTTGTTCTTTCATCTTTTGGGTTTGACAATAATTTTGTTGATTGGGTGGAAAATATATATTTCACTCGGCTCGTCTTTCTATTCTGATTAATGATTCCCCCCATGGCTATTTTTCATGTTCAAGAGGAGTCAGACAGGGTGACCCTCTCTCTCCTCTTTTATTTGTTCTTCCTGAAGATTACCTAAGTCGTTATTTCAACATTTTGATTCGTCAGGGCGATCTTGTTCTAATGACTTCTACTAGAAAGGAGAAGGCTCCAATCCACTATCTTTTTCATATGATATGCTTTTATTTTGTTGGGCTTCTAAGAACAATGTTAGAGTTATTATGAAGGTCCTCCAGCATTATGAAACTTTGTCTGGGCAACAAGTGAATTATTCTAAGTCTTTTATTTATTTTGGTCATGTAGTTCCATCTGCTACAATTTCGAATTTCCTGAACTTCACGAGTATGAGGAGGTGGTTCGTCATTAAGTTATCTTGGAGTCTCTCTTTTTGTCGGTTCTCCAAAGCGTTCTAATTTTCAATCGCTACTAGACAAGATTTAGAATAACTTCGAATATTGGAAAGGTTTGAATCTTTCAATTGCTGGGAGAGTTAGCCTTATTAATTCCATAATCATGGGTCATTTATCTTATTCTTTTCAAGTCTATCGATGGCCAGTTACTCTTTTAAAATAGCTGATTTCTTCAATTAGAAACAAAGTGGCTAAGCCGATTATTGTCTCTTGGAAGATGTGCTGTAAATCTAAAGAAGACGGTGGTCTTGGCCTTCGAGATCCTAGAATTCTCAACGCGACATTATTAAATAAGCTTTCTCGGAGCTTAATGACTAATGATTCTTTCGTTTTTAGATTCTTGAGAGGGAGATTTTTCTCCAATGGTTTTACTCAACATCGATTTTAGAAGTCTTCTATTCAGTGTGGTTTGAGATCTCATAATCAGTCTCTTATCGATGAGTCAATTTGGGCACCTGGTAGAAACTCTAAGGTACACTTCTGGAGTGATAATTGGCTTAGTTCTCCTTTAATTTGGATGATAAATTGCAATGATACTTTGGAACCTGGCATTGATACTACCATTGGTGAACTTATTTCGGATTATGAATAGTCTCTACCTGCTTCCTTTACTTCTAATTTTCCAATGATTACTGAAGAGATCCAGAAGATGGTTATCTGTGATTCTCTAGATACACTTATTTGACGACATTCTACTTCTGGTAATGTTACTTGTGCAGATGCCTACAATTCTTTGGTCGGTCCTTCTGCAAAAGAAAGATGTGGTAATAAGTTTTGGGCTAGCTATATTCCTCCATCGCGTTCTATGGTTTTTTAGAGATCTCTCCAAGATAAACTTCCAACGGAACGTAATCTCATATGGAGAGGCTTTATCATGACTTCACATTGTCATTTTAGCTTTAGAAATGAGGAAACTGCTGATCACCTTTTCATCTCATGTGACTTTGCCCGCAGTCTTTAGGGAGCTGTCTCTTCGGCTTTTAGGTGACGTATTCGATTGGATGGCTCTGTTATTGATCTTTGGCTTGATGCCCTTGAGGCTAATTTTAGTAGCCAAATTTCACAACTTTGGAGATCAGTTATTGTGACTGCTGTTTGGGTTATTTAGACTTTACATAACAAGTTATTGTTTGACAATGAGCTCACTTCTATCCATATGGTCATCACTCTGGTATGGCGTGCAGTTGGTCAATCTAACAATGTTGGATCAGGTACTATGAGAAATTCTTTAGAGAAGTTAGGAATTCTGAAATGTCTTAACGTCAAGCTAAAGCCATCAAAAGCTCTAAAATAGTTGAAGTATTTTGCCGAGTCCCACCGGTAGGATGGTTAAAGGTTAATACAGATAGTGCTGCTTATGATTGTCCTGGGTTAGCAGGTAGTGGTGGTATTTTTAGGACGTCCAGGGGTATCTTTAAAGGGGGTTTTGCCTTTCTAATGGTAAGGCCTATGCTTTTGAGGCAGAATTAACTGTTGTGATTCATGTAATTTTCTATGCATGGGACTTAGGGTGGAAAAACTTATGGCTGGAAAGCGATTCAGCTTATTTGGTTTCGATTTTAAAGTCTCGTTCTTTGTCTGTTTCTTGGCGATAGAGACCATCGTGGATACGTTGTCTTGGATTGATTTCAAAGATGCATTTTCATGTTTCCCACATCTTTCGCGAAGGGAATGTTGTTGCTGATATTTTGGCTTCTAGAGTTACAAGTATTCAAGCTCTGACTTGGTGACATACTACTCCCCTATTTATCCATGATACAATTAAGAAAGATTATTCAGGTTTTTGTGGTTACCGCTTTTCTTAGTTGCCCATTTATAATACAATGTGTTTTTTTTTCCTTTTTGTGATTTTTCCCATTAGGTTTTACGCAAAAAGGTTTTTAATGAGGCATTATTAGGAGGGTAAGACAATAGTTTTGTTTCGACATAACTATCATGCTCTTCCAAGGGTTGTTTTCAACTATTATTATTTTTCATTTTGGAGATTGTATTTTTCAAATATTTTGTACTTTTTTATTTTTATTTTTTTTTATTTAATAAATTATTGGAATGTTTCTTAGTTTCTTTCGTAGGAACCTAAGTTATTTCCTCTAGGTACCATTTAGCAAAAAAAAAATAATCCTAATGTTGGTTCTTCCATACTGCCAAAAAGAAATAATAATAAAATATGATATTTGTGCAGTTTTAATTATATTTTTCGGCTTTGCAAAATTATACTCTATATGTAAAATCTCTATAAATATCTACTCTTCAAATCCAAATTGATCGGAAAATTTCGCACTGAACACGAAATTTGTACGATAATATCTTATTTCTACTAACAAATACTTAAAATCTATTGAAAATAACTTAAAATAAATCATCTAATCTGTACATAGAATGTCTACATTTATAGAGATTTTAAATATATAATTTTACAGGAACAAAAAAATATAATTGAAATTGCAAAAAAGTTCGGTTTCTTTTCTCTACTGCAATTAGCGATATTTCCTTTTAATTCATGTGGATTACCTCTCTTCTTAGATCTCTAGACATTCAAAGCGAGCCAAAAACATAAGTACAGTTACTGACAAAAATAACAAACGTTGGACTACTTTAAAGTACCTTTTCGTTTTTTTTTTTCTGTGAATTGAAAAATACCACTTTAATGACTAGGTTTGCCAAATTTTGTGGGAAATTAGGTAAAATATACTCTTTTCATGGTGAGCTTTAGAAAATAAACTCATCTCAATAGTAATTAAGTACCTTTTCGCTTTTTCTTACTTTGAAACATAAAATACCACTTTAATAATTAAGCTTGCCAAACTTTGTTTGGGAAATCAGGTGAAGCACACTCTTTTCATAATGAGTTCATAAACTCATCTCGATGGTAATTAAGTAAATACCTTTTCATTTTTTCTTTCTTTGAAACGCAAATACCACTTTAATTAGTACGCATGCCAAATTTTGGACAAGAAATTAGGTGAACTACACTCTTTTCATGGTGAGATTTAGAAAATAAATTGATCTTAATAGTAATTAAGTAAATACTTCTTTTTTAAAAAGAAAGGTCTAAGGGAACTTATATACTTGTAAGTCGAAAGTACTAGACATGTATCGAGTGCTGACTAAAGTATCTAGTAATTCGACCAGAAATAAATAAAATATTTGAGTATTGAGTGCTAGAAAAAATATTTGAGCGTTGGGCAATAGATAGATTATCAAGAGTACTGGACAGAGATGTCAAACGATGCTAAACAAAGTGTTGAGCAACTCGATCTTCTTGTCTTATAGATATGGACTCTTGATAGAATACGTGATACAAGCACTTTTGTCTTTATAATAAACTTGAAACTTAAAAAATGCTATTCACCAAAAAACTTCTGAGAGAAGTGCATTTCCTAAAACATACTTTAGAAAAGGTGTATTTTGTCGTGACACGGTATTTTTGCACCAAACATTTTAAGTCATCTTTCTATTAGTAGGATTTATTTGTTGTATTAAAAATTATCACATAATAAGTGATGAACATGATTTGGCATGAAATGTTAATTTTATTACATTACTATCAAACTGTTCACTGAATCTAGTTCAATTACTCATGTTTAGTTATCTATATACACATATTTTACATATGGTTTCACTCATTCTCTTGATTCCATTTTTTTTTATGTGATATTGTTTCTTTAGAACCCATCATTACTTATAAAAATGCCAAAAATCTTGTGATTTCAACCGCGGTCGTAAGTTTTCAACTACTAGTCGAAAAAATGAGCGGTTTCATTTGGTATATCCACTTTGTTGCTACTCTCGTGGACCGACCGCGTGTATCCTCGAAAGAGAGGTTGCATAAAGAAGAATGGAATGGAGAGTAATTTGGACTCAAAATGACTTGGTTGCGACTCTTTTCTATAATGACCTTTTAAGCCCTAGTCCAAAATTTTTTATCTTTATTTTTTTGGAACAAAAATACTCAAAAATAAAAAAATAAAAGTCAACTTGGTCAAAAAAAGAGTCGAACGTTTTTTAACGAGCCCTAAAAAAATTATTATAGAATAGTCATAATAATAATTAAAAAAAAAAGTCATTTTTAGCCCAAATGCTCCGAATAAAGGTCCTTTTCCTGAGGATAAAACATTTATATTGGATCTACTTGCACATTCTTCTCGTACACCAATCTTTGCTTTCTAGCTTCTTCAATTTTTTATTATTTATAAACTTTTTCTAGCTTCAGATGGTTCACTTCGTCTTTTTTGACATATTATATATTATATAAGGATAATGCTAGGTAAATTAAAATTTATACTAAATTTTTAATACTAACACATATGTTGCATTTGAGTTGGTATTATTTAATTAATGTGTTAAAATTTACAACAAATAAGTTAATCACATTCACCAATTGAATATTATCAACTCACGTGTGTTTTGATATTAAAAATTTTAGTATATATAATATTATACATTATACGATAAACGCTTGCCCTGATACAGAGTTATTGTGTGAATCGACCTTTAGTAAGAATATAGGATAACAGCAAAAAAAAAAAATGTCATGAAGTATGATTTCTCTATTTTAATCTTTTCTTTTAGTCTATACAAAATTATACTTTATGTTTAAAATTTCTGTAAATAACTACCATTCTTGTTCAAATTGACCAAAAAATTCCAAACTTAACACAAAATCTAAATTAAAGTTATCTTATTTTTGCTGATAAAGAGTTAACATCATTAAAAATAACTTAAAACACTCATTATAAATTACTAAATTTGACACAGAAAGTAGATATTTGTAGAGATTTCAAATATGAACTTATAATTTTATACCAGAAAAAAGGTTAAAATTGCCGAAAAAACCATACTTCTTGATTTTTTTGTAATTAATTCAAAAAATATATAAGGTATTTCACACATGTATTTGGTTGTCCTAGTTTTTCTTACAATATAAAGTATACTAAGAACCGGTATCTTGAGTAAGTGAGACTACAAAAAGAGATACTGTGAGAAGCATGAGGTGTGAGATTTTGTATATTATTTCTTCTATTATAGTGAAAACCTACTGCGACTAAAAGTAGATATAGATATCAAATCGAGGGTTAACCATTACAAAATCTGTGTATACTGGCTCTATTTTTTGTTAATATCTATCGTTGGTAAAAAGTTAGGGCATTTAATCCATAACATGTTATATAACAGCAATTAATCTGAATATTTCGGAAACTATTGCACATTTCTTCTTTCTCTTCTCTTCATTTTCAGGTTGATTTGATCTTATTTTTTCTTCTATGCTGGTAAATCTCAATGAGAGTCATTGGATTTGATGGGTAGCTGTTTTTAGTAGAAGCACAGTGAACATGATATGTGATGATCATCACATGATTTTAGTCTAAGCGAATATATAGTCATCACATTATAGCAATGTGTCTATCTAATGATTATGGTTGATAGAGAACTTTTCTTTTGGCTACCGAAAGTTCCATATTTTGCAATTTGTACCAAAAGAAAAAATTCTCCTTCAGCCGGTAGAACTCGAAGAATGATGGTGTGAGTTAATCAATTGATCTCAAATGTACAAAAGTTGAAGGACAAGAATGAAAAATTAAGGATTAGTTTTGACTTTAAGTAAAACATATAATAACTAAGTGTAAAATTTTTGAAAGTGCTAATCTTTGTTATCTCAAATGTTCCATGCTTCTCCATGAGAGAGCAATACCATAAACATGAATTTCAACAAACAGAAAGCTTGTTGAATCTACATCTTGATCAAATATTTGCAAAAACGTGAAAGGATATCGTCGTACCTTTACTAATTAGATAAAAACATAGCATGAGAAAAAGAGAGAGTAGACATTAACTTGGACAAAACAACTGATAGAAAGTAGAAAGATCCCAGTGAGCATCACCGCCATCATATGCATTGCCCATATGCTCGTTCACTCCGTTCATTGCATACAATGAAGCTGATATCTGTCTTTCTAACTTCATACGTCCAAATTCTGTGAAATCTAGCTCTGCTGTTGTACTAGATGATGAGGATGAAGAATCAATAGCTTTTGTAAACTCCATTCCTTGCTGGCTTATTGGAAACTGGTCAAACCCAATTGAGAATGGCCACGTGTAATCGAAAGGAGCCATACCCGGATGAGGTTCCACAATGCAGTTGCTCATAACCGGTTTATATGCGCCATCAAACACCGGATTATTTTGGTTTTTGAAACCAGATAGAGAAGCATAATTGGTATTTGAGTTAAAAGTTTGGTTGGTGTTATAATGAAAACAATCCTTAGTAGCATTTGAACTAATACTACAACTAGGACTAATTCTAGTACTAGCTCTAATGACTGGGGTAGTGGGTTTGCTTTGTGTTGAACTCTTTTTGTGGTTGAGGAGGTTTCTGATCTTCAAAGAGAGTTGAGAATTGGTAGGAACACGACTGGCAAAGTTGGTTCGAGTGTTCGAACCACGAAGAAGACAAGCAGCCTCATCATAGGCTTGAGCAGCTTCTTCGGCCGTGTCGAAGGTTCCAAGCCACATCCTTATCTTCTTTGTTGTGTCCTTGATTTCTGCTACCCATTTCCCTGATGGCCTCTGCCTCACCCCAACAAACTTGTTCTTGGAAATGTCTTTTGTGTTTGCTCTTTCCTTGAACTTGCTTTGCTTGTTGGCTGAGACCCCCTTATGCTGCATTTTTTGGGCTTGAAGTAGCATTTTAGCAAAATGCAATGAAAAAAATGTTGAATGAACAAAATGAAAGAAAATTTATTGTTTATATAGCAAGGAAAGATAAAGAAAATAAGACCCTTTAGTGGTAAGCTCGTTCTGATCATTTTCTTGTCTATATATCAGGTAGAATTTGTTGCATTTTGACGTTGTTCTGACTTTCCAATGTTCTGATTATGACCACATCTTTGGACATGTTAATTTGAGACATGGGAGCCATTTTCTTCCTCTTTGGTTACTAATATAACCAATAATATAACCTCACGTTTATGTGTATTGTATTAATATTTATATAGTTAGTGGTTTTTGGTATGGCTGAGTAGTTGTCCTCACCTTCAATATGGTCAACGAAACCAAAGTATGAACAATATTCGTAGACTTGAGAGCACGAAAGCACGACATTTGTAGTTCCAGCCTTGCAAGTTAAAGCACAAAAAAGGTTGAATCCTTCCAAAAAGAAAATGAAAAGAATTGGTCTTAGAATATTATTAAGGTCCTCATGGGAATCTCATTCTGCATGCTCTGTCGTTGGTATCTCTCCGTCTTACCTAAACTTACCGTATAGATTCCACCTGAAAATGAAGAAAAAAACAAATATAGGGCTCCCCCGAGTCTTGACAACGTTTTTATTTTTGTTTTATGTTATTACACAATCAACGGACATATTTTTGCAAACAACATTTTGATAAATCACCACCCTTTATTTTGCGATAACTTTGCAACCAAACCATTGATTATGAAGTTCTATTTACTTTTCCATAGGAAAAGCTCTCCAACTACTGGAGTCCACATGCAATTTCTTTATCCCACATTCAATTCCTAGAAATTTTTTTATCCAATTCTTTGATGATTATAGAGATTGATTACGTACTAAAGAACAGTAAATAGCATCAGCTATGAAGTTAGTATCTTCAAATTTCAAGTTTGGTCCTCTTTTATCCGAAAAGACTAACCAAATAATGTCAGAATTCGAATCTAGAAACTTACAAAGAGAATTATACTAGTGAGATTACATCATGCACAAGCTAAAATCCCAAAAACATACATAAACAAAATGGTCCTTTTATTGCTTATGAGAATCAAAATTGGAAATCTAATGAGAGAATCACCATAAATAATATAGTCAACAAATTCCCAAAATGTGTGTATAGCAAAAACACAAGGAAAACAAAACTGCTACAAATCACTGCCCCAATGACAAGTGACAACCCTCACAACTCAAAGCACCAACCGACCGACCGACCGACCAACCAACCGAAAAATAGAAACCACTCTGCAAATCACCATGAACTAACCTTTTCTTTTTTGTACTCAAAACCGCACTATAAAACGAACACTTGTAGTATACACATTCTACAAAAAAGGATCATTCCAATCGCATCGATGACTTCCAAGCAATGGCGTCGCTTGCTGTAAAAACATCATGCAATAACGAATGTTGGGAACCATCATATCGACAAGAAGGGGGTGACAAAATACATTTGACACACAATACAAGAGCCAAGAGTGTATCAGCAAACAGAGCATTATGCCACTGCAAGTTGAGACACTACGAGGAGAGAATAGATTGCAGTGCAAGCTGTTGCTGAGGTTGCAAGGAGGACCAAGTTGAGGCCAAGGTAGATGGGGGTAATGTCTGCTGGAGCTGCTTTAGTAGATTGATCATTCTGCTTGCAGTTTGTTCTGTTGCGAGATCTTTACCCGCACATAACACCTACAGGAATAATCATACCCCTTAAAAATAAAAATAGTTCACGCAAACTCATATTTGGTGATAAAATCCAAGCATTGGCTGTAAAAAACCAATTCCTCTTTCTCCAATTTAAAGCAAAACTTTTTGCCAAATTTGGCACATACTGTGATCAGAAAGGAAGGCGTCAACTATATAACTAGTGTCAAAGTTAGGCATTTGCTAGATTTATGGGCTTCACCAGCTATTATTTTCTTGAAAATATGCAAAGAGCACTATTTCCTTGGTGAAAAGTAGTAATTGGAATCCAAAACAGCATTTACTATGTGTTCACAACATTTGGAGTTGCATGTCACTTTAGTGTTTTGCTACTGTACCATGAAAAATAAACTGTTTGAATTGGTTTGCATTGGAGATGCTTTAAGACACTGGTGGATTATTAAAACACTAAACAATTAACGCAATTAAAACATGGATTATAGTATACACTTGTTTGGAGGTAAAAGGCTGTAAATATTCATCATAAACCAGACTTGGCAATTAAGCTGGCTGTACAAATTAAGAAATCCACTAACCTCGGCAAAAATGGCAACTATTTTCGGAAGATACTGGTTGTTGGGACCCAAAAGTACCTGATCTGACCTGTAAATGGACAAGGAGTATGGATGTTGATTAAACAAGTATGGTATTGGTATTCCGAATTCTGAGGAGAAAACCAAAGCAGAAAGGAACAGAAGATAGCAAAGAGGTCCATGCTGAACAGACTGAGTTCACTTACCTCTCCACCATAGAACATAGCTGGTCATGAACAACTTTAGCCTCGATCAAGTCACCTTTTATAGGCAAGCAATTCAACCATGCAGGAACAACCTGCCAATCATTGATGATTTAGTATCCACAAGACGCTTATCATGAACATGAACCAGAAGAAAAAGAACTTAAAGGAAACTTTAAAAGTAACTCATTAAGCACATCGAGAAATGAACTCCATAAACAACATGGTAGAGTTACAATAAATTTTTTTTCCTTTATAAGAATGGTAGAATTACAATATAAATTAAGAACACATGAAATTATTAGGAAACAATAAACACTAAAGATCATTAAATACTTAATCTATTTAAAGTGATTTAAGACAGAATTAAGGCAAGTTATTCAATAGAATAGAATTAGAACCCCCTAGGGCTGTCTGTAATATAAGCCATTAGCCAACCAATCGCCGAAGAGAAACCAAAAATTAAAAAAAAAAATAAAAAGAATAGAATAAAATTAGAACCCTAGAGCTGAGTCTGCAGTATAAGCCATTAGCGAACCAATCCCCAAAGGGAAACCAAAAATAAAAAATAACAATAAAAATAGAAACAAATAAAAAGAAAATTCCATTAGGTACGTGAACAAATATACGCAAGTACCTGTGCTGCATCAATATTGTCGCGATGGAACAGGCATATTTTCCCCAAAGCAGACACAGCATTGTCGTACGCCATAAGATTTTCAGCTTGAAGAGCATTAGGATGTTGAAGAACAACATTTAATCTTGAAAGAGCCTCTGTACAAAGCCCTCAGAAAAGTTATTCACATGCAGCAAAAAAAAAAAATATAATCTTTTTAGACGAGAAAGAAAAACATACCTCCAACCAGTGGTCTAAATGCAGATCCACCAAACTCTGCACAAACACCAAGCCCATATACAGCAGCCTGAAAAAGAGAGTCAAACAAATCAAACGAAAAGCTCGAATGAAACATCAACAGAACACTGTTCACTGAGTCAAACCTGTCTAACGTCAGGATTTTCATCATTGCAAGCCTCCAATACAAAAGGAAGAAATGTGTCATAATATCTGGTCACATCAGAACAAACCAGATCAATCAAAGTACATACAAAATGACAACTATTTTAGGTAAAACGTTTCTAGAAAAACAAGCTTACTTTAGAGCTGCTTCACGACACTGCTCCGCAACATCATCAAATATGCATATTGCTATCCTTCTCTCTTCAGGTGTCTTGTCCTTACCCTATTGTTCAGAACAACAATAAACAAATCAGCCTACACTCATGAACACACCACTGAGTGAAAACAATTCCACAAAAAACTTGATTGAAAAAAAAAAAAAAAAACATAACCGAGCATCAAATCAAGCCAATAAGAATTTAGTTAGCATTCCGGAAGCTAAAATATATACCAATAGTAAGATACATAAAGGAAGGTATGAGAAGACATGACTCAACATAGTCTATCATAAACAAGAGTATTTTTTTTTTCGGTCTTGTGATGAAAGCCATAATTAAGATCTTAAGTTCAACCCTTGGCAGATGGCCATTCATACACATTAACTTCAGCAAGGATTCGTACCTTGATGACAAGGCAAAAACTCCTAATATATTGACTTCAAGGTGCTAGAAAGTCTAGAAATTGAAGACCATACAAGGTCATTTGATTTAGTAACATAAGAGAAAAACATAAATGGTTTTCCCAAAAAGAGAAAACATGAAAGAGAAACTAGAACATCCAATTCACCAGCAAAAACACATTTGCATAATGGGATCATTTCAGGTGAAGTAAACATTCATTATCACCAATAGTGATAAAACTCCATCGATGGCTAATATAACATAATGCCTTAGCATCGATATAAGCATTAAACATCATCATCAAGTAAACCAGAAAATTATACTCACCCACATAGGAGTTAAATATGATGACAGCTCATCAAAGAAAGGCAAGAAAGAGGCTTTGAATGTTTTAATCAAAGTTCCCAATATTTCACCAACCTGAACCCAAAAAAATAAAATGTTAAAATGCAAAAACATAAACATCAATGAGCAATATTTATGATGTTATACTTAGACATGGTATCTTAAGAGACTAACTTGGTCAAATACTTCTTCCTCTTGTTCATTTTCCTCTTTAATCAGCTCTATTTCCTCGGCATCAAAATCTTCTGCCTTGGCCCTTTCTGCCCTCTCTCTTTTTCTACTTGAACTAGCAGTTATCACCTGTTTTATCTCATCAACAATGGATCTGACCTGCTTCTCATCCAATAGTGGTCCAGAAATCTAAAAAGGAAACAGAAAACTACAGGATAAGTCATTCTGCAGATTTAGAAGCATGGAAAAAGTTAAAAGAAAAGTGGAATCACACTCAGTAGAGATATTGATTAAGGTTTAACAATATTCATTGTATTGCCATTTACTATAACTCAGACACAGACAAATCAGTAGAGATATTGATTAAGGTTTAACAATATTCATTGTATTGACATTTATTATAACTCAGACACAGACAAATCTCCTTAGAATGAAGCACCAAAAACCAAAATATTAATACAATATTGGTAAAATTATACACATCACTTTCAAGAATGTGAGAAAGAGATCCTTTTTAGGGTCACTAAGAAATCACCTCAAATTTTGAAAGAGATATCCTGCTTTGGTTAAAGAAAAACATGATATTAGATTAATAAATTCTTCTCATTTTTCTTGGGTTTTTCTTTTAAAACACTTCTCATTTTTCCTCGTTAATGATAAATTGGAGAGAGTTTGGAAAGCACTCTTTGTTTTTGTAAATTAAACACCATTACTACCAAAATAAAAACAAGTCCTCGGAATAAATGAAATCCCAATTCTTATTCCATCAAAACATGACATAAAGATGCATTTTCACTAGTTAGATATGTTTGGTTCAAAACTCAAAGAACATGACATCAAGAAAATAAAAAATCAGTTTAAATACAACTGAGCAAAACATTTAGTAAGAATTCAACTGACCTGTAAGCATTCATTTAAAGCATCCAACATGCTAGCACAGATCTCTGTATCAGGTTCCTGCACATAAATTGCAATGTCAGTACTTTTTCAACTGCATAACAAGATTAGAACAAAATATATTTCATATTACAACTCAAAATAACATCTAAATGACAAATTAAAATTACCTTATGCAATGCTTCCACCAAAGCGGGGACTATGTAGTCAGATAACTGCTTTATATAGGTCTCATTGCGACCCTGAGCTAGTCCCTTCTCTATAGCTAATTTTGCTGAACGAAGTAGCTCCGGCATGGCTAGAACCAAAAAAATATCAGAATTACAAGCTTCTAAGCAAAACGAAACAAAAAATAGCACAATAATGGTCCATCAAAAAGACAGCAAGACTAGAACATGTAATGTTAGTTGTCGACAATACCTGAAACAGCTGCTTTCCTAACTTCTTCATGAAAATAGAATTTCAGAAGTGGAACTAAAGTAGGAGCAACCTGCCAAACCCAAAAAAAAAAAAAAAAAAAAAAAAATTCCTTTTTAGGAATCAAATCATAAAAAATCCTAGTAACCCAAAAAAAAAAAAAAAAAAAAAAAAAAAAAAATTCCTTTTTAGGAATCAAATCATAAAAAATCCTAGTAACCCAAAAAAAAAAAGGACAAATTACATCTTTACCCCCTAAATTATCATCTATTCAAAGTTTTAACCCTTAGACTATTTCTCTTTGCAAGAACCCCCCCCGAACTATTCGATTGTATAAAAAATTCCCCTTATATTACCTTTCATCCATAGCTCAGACGAAATTATGACATCTCACCCCAAAACAAGGCTAGTTGAAACTTTTATCATCATATTTAATGTCTTCACCTATATACCTTTAGATTAGGTGCCAAATTTTTCCATTTTTCCTCTCACATTGTAGTCTTCTTCTATAAAAGACTAGCCCCAATCTTCATTAAAGCTAAAAACTACCCCCCTTTTGTCCACACTATTGTCTTCTATTTGCAAAAAATTTGTTACAAAACCCTCTTTAATACCCTAAAAAGAAAGATACATCACCATTCCGTCACAGAAGATAACAGAAGGAGCGTTTTTTTCATAATCTAATAGTTTAGGGGGTACTTTTGTTGCAAAGAGAAATAGTTTACGAGGAAAAACTCTGCATAGACAATAGCTCGGGGGCAAAAATACAATTTTTCCGAAAAGAAATATGAAGCACAGCAACCAACCTGATCAATCCATGGAAAGAATCCTTCCTTCAACTCGTCAGCATAGCAACACAGCATGTTACAAGCTGTAGCTTTTTCCTCCAAAACACTAGTCTTGATTCCTATTCGCTTGTCCCCAAGAGTAATTGTTTCCATACTGTTATAGGAAAGAAAAGAAGAGTTAGAAAAAAGAGAAACATATCAATTCTATCAGAACATCACATAATCTTAGCCATACCTAAACATTAAAAATCACAGGTGACAAAATTGTTTTTCACAGAAAAGAATTCAAATTCTAACAAAATTTAAAAAAAAAAAAAACAAAAAACAAAACGAAGACAAGAACAATATCTTGAAATAAAAAGTCTAGCTCCTTATGCAATCTAACAAGTCCAAAGAA
Organism: Parasponia andersonii; assembly: GCA_002914805.1. Lineage (NCBI taxonomy): Eukaryota > Viridiplantae > Streptophyta > Magnoliopsida > Rosales > Cannabaceae > Trema > Trema andersonii. Next base: position 306,326 of record JXTB01000098.1, read on the forward strand.
AGACGGAAAAAAAAAATCTACGCAGCCAAAAAAAAATAGTAAACTATATTCTGTTGTTTACTGCTCCAAGGGACATTCCAGAAACAATTCTCCCCACCTCTTTCTTTCCCTACAAGATTCCAACCGACCCATAGAGGAACAACGACCAAACATTGCAAACCTGCTTGGGAACTATTTTGCCACACCAAAAAGCTGAGCCCTCATCAAAAGTTAGGCATTAAACACTGACGCCAAAACGGAGCAAGCACCAAATACCAACAATGTCTCAAAAATTACCATGCATTGAATGAGGTGGTTGATACTTGATAAGACTCCTCATCTCTCTAACAGACAAACCAGTCTACCACAAGTCTACAGAGATATCATGATTCCTATTATTACAATGTTAAGATTTCCCAAAGCCAAAGTAGATACAACTTGACACTACATAAGGGAGGCTCTAAACCACCAAATAACCTTCCAGAAGGAAATTGTTCCTGTTGAGCCCTGCGGCACTAAGCAAAAGCTTCTAAATTCAGGATTATTTCCCAAGCCCAACATACATTTAGATAAAATGGGCTCTAAAAGCCTCAAAAAGAGTTGCTGATATTTTCCCGGGGAAAATCCTCCGCCAGCCTCAACTTCAAATCACACAAGAATATAAAGAACTCTGCTAACCCAACACAAACCCCCATTACACTCAATGGTAGGCTCCTACGATAGCCTACTAGCCCAAGTCAATTTTGAAATAACTCAGAGACGATCAAGAACCTTGGACTACCTACAAATTACACACCAAATGTTGCACAAAATTGCATTCACCTCCCATCTTGCAAGTCTAGAAAATCATGTGATCATCAAACTGAATGTAGATACATGTGTATATGCACAAATGTAATTATGCAAGCAAGAGAGGATATAGATAAAAACATCAGATAAACTATATCCAACTACAATTCGCAGAAGAGTTGGCTTGTAAGAGAAGGGGGAAGGAGAACGAATAGAGAGAAACACATCCTGCTACAATGTGCAGCAACATTGCAAAAACCATGAAACATCGAAAAATTCAAAATCTTATTTATAGAGGAAAGATTAAAAATTAGAATAAACCAGCGAGGATGCACAGAAGTACTATGTGTGATGCCAAATTAAATTTAATCTCCATCAAATGGAAGGAAAAAGCAAATAGAAGACAAAAATTCAGACCTTTCATCATCAGAGTCTTCAATTTCATTATCTGAATCTGCGGATGTAATGGTTACATCTGGCTTAAGTTGAGCAGACTGAAGCAAGGGCGGCATTACAACACTCATGTATGGGAGGAAATCTTGTCCTAAGCACTTGCAGAGTCTAGCCCATGCCTACATCATGATGATCAATGTTATTGTAGATAATGAATTGACAAGCAGTATTTTTTGCAGTTAGAAAGAAAAAGACATACTTGGAGCATGTAACTTGTGGTGGGATCATCAGTCTCCAATTGAGATCCTTGCAAAGACATCAGCACGTCCATAACCTTGCAAAAAATATTAAGAATCAGGATTCTGACAAAGAAATGTAGTTCTGGACCAGAATATCACCTGAAAGCTGTTAATGGACTGGTTTCGAAGCTTTTAAAGTTAAATTTGTCCCAAAAAATATGTCGACTATCACTTTCTGATTCTTATGTTGCAGGGTGAGAGAGTAAGATTTTTTTTATTAAAAAAAGGTAAATAAATCTCTAAAAGGAAAGAATAAATAAATTGAATTGAAATGGAAATGAAAGTCTCAACATTCAATAACATTAAAATAAAATCTAGAAAATTGTTATCCCTTAATGTGGATATTAAATTCTAAAGTTCCAAAATCATTGATCTAAAAAAAAAAAACTAGGGCCCATAAGGGTGGTGTTGTGTAAATCATGATACCTGCTTGGCATCATCCCTGAACTTATCCTTTCCAACAGCCATACCAACCAAACTAATGCACTCCATGGATTTGGCGCGTAGCATGCGGTTGGATTTGTCAGTTGCATTCAACAAGATGGTTTTCAGGTAAGGCATAACCGCATCATAGTATTTTTGGAAGTGCTCCTAGAGATCCCATAGTATCAAATTGAGTTATCCATAAGAAATAATTTATCATTGTAACATTGTTAGTTAGAATAGTCAGAATTACCTGAGATGAATCAGCAACTGATGCCAAAGCTGTCAAGGCCCCCTCTTGCACCATTTGTTTCCCATTCTACAGTAAACACATGCAATGTTGAGACAGTTGTAAATTATATTTAAATTTATAACTCTCTCCAATAAATTCATGCATCTCTAGCAAAATAATCCCAATAATTTCTGTTGAAGATCTACCTGCAGAAGTACAAGCAACTTGCTAATGATTCCATCCAAGTAAGGCGTTAAGATATCTGGAGTGCAGTTCTCACTGAAATTGAGCACTGCTGAAGCAGCATGCGCCTGTAGATATACAAATTACAAATTTAACATTAAAATATACAATTTGTTCATATTAATAGTACATGATACTAAATGTTGAATCGTCTCATAGCAGGTCAGCAAACCAAGTAACCTCCATCCAACGAAAGAGCATAAAGGACGAAACCACACAAAGGAAAGCAAACTAAGCAAGCAGAACACTGATGCCATTAACTTGATTTTAGCAACTTCCATATCAGTCGCAAGAGCAAGTTAATTTTATCATAGAAAATCAAGAATAACTATCATTCTGATCATCTAGCCAGTTGTGCTTCACACAAAGCCAAAAAAGGTTTTAATTCAATGACTCCATTCAAAAGTAATTTTGGTGTCACAATGTATACCTATGCCTATACATATACAAATCCATGATTCAAGCAAATGAGTAAAAGACAACAGAAACCAGATTGATGGTTGATTACTAGATTTAAATAAAAATATGTAGCTGAAATCCACAGAAAGAGATTTCCAAAACAAAATTAATGCATTGAGCTAGACAAATAACCAAAAACAAAATAATTTAGTATTGAGTATACATCTATACTTTCACTAGCACAATAGGACTTAAACAAAAATCAAGACACCAACCTACCTTCACCTATTCCGGAATCCAGACCATTTACAGCCTAACAACCACTAAGAAGACAGTCATTATACTCATAAGCATTGACTGTAAGACCAAATATTTCCATTGAATGGATATTAGTGTAACAATCAAAACTTTGCAATATTTGCCATTTTTTACAAGTAAAATAGAACATAAGATGTCATTAACTAAGAAAAAATATGAGTACTGCAGAAGCCTCAAGAGTTAAAAGAAAATAAGCTTTAAATCATTTCCAAATTTCAATAATTCAACGTGACTTGTGAAGCACACAGTGGTGAGTATGAAGTTTCACACTGTCTTAAGTACCTTACATCTTGGAGTAGTTATAGTCGACCTCATTTATAAGTTTAAGATGACACAACTATCTAACTAACATTGTGAAGGCACCACTATTGTTATAGTGACTGTTGACTGACAGTGGAACTACCATTACCCAAGTGAGAAACTACACCATAGCCAGTCAATGTCACAAGTTCAATTCCATTTAATCATCCAAAAAACAAAAATCAATATGTAGTGGCTGGTGAATAACCTGCACTCTAGGATTTTGGAAATCGTCCATAGCCGCAGCAAGTGCAGGCAGCACCTGTTGATGATATTTAACTTGCAAATCTGGGCCCAAATCCGTAGATAACTGCCCAATAGCATTGATAGCCGCCCACCTAACACGAGGGTGGGGATCTTGGAATGAGTTCAAGACCATTGCCACCACTTGCTCCAAATTCTTTATCATTACCTGAAAAGACAACGGAACTACATCATCAGCTGCCCACAACATAAATAAAAGTAGATTTTTATTAGCGACAAACACTAATCACTGCAAGAAACACTTTGAATGAGAGTTAGTAACACAAGAGTGAATGCTAGTGAACCTGAAAAACAATGCTATCGAGTAGGAACAAGCAACTAAAACTCTATGGCAGAAATATTATTCGCTTGCTTAACAATTACTTAACTTAATCTATGCAGTTAAAAGAATATTAATGATACCAACAAGCAAAATAAGGCTTCACAATACCTTTTGGCAACCCTCTGCAATTTGGGCAAGCGCAATCAAAGCAGCATGGTGCTTCTGCCACTCGGGAGCGGCCAGATACGCAGACAACTGCTCAGACGCAACAGGAACAATCGTATTTCCACCCAAAGAAATCGAAAGCCGATCCAAACACTCCTGCCCAACACTGTAATTACTCGTTTCGCCAGCATCCTCATCCTCACTCTCCGCGCTATGCCACGCCGGATCATCCTCGATATCCAGAAGCATCCTCATCAGAATTGCAAACAACCGGCTTATAAACTGAGGCAACTTCCTCATCATCCCGGGCGCCCGCTCCCTCGCCTCGGCCAAGGTGATAACGAATTCGATAGCCAAATGCCTCGTCCCTTCCTCCAAAGACTCGGCCTCCGCAATCTGCAGCATCGACCCAACCACATCGGCTATCTGCCTCCTCAAGAACCTCGGCTCCGTCCCCGCCAACTCGATCAACAACTCCAAAGCCTCCTGCGCCGTCGCCTCGTTCCCGTGATTCAACGCCTCCGTCAACGTCCTCATCATCGCCGGCAACAGGTCCTGGAACCTATCCCGGTCCCCGGAATTCGACAGACACTGAATGAAATTAATCACGGCATTCAACGCCGCGATCTTAACATCCGAATTCGACGAAGAATTCAAGCAGTGCAAGAACACACCGTGCAACTCCTTGATATGCGGAACAAGGGAATCCCCTATGTACTGCGACAACTGGGCAAAGATCAAAAACGCCGACTCCTGAAGCTTCGCCGAGTCAGACGACACGCATTGGAACATAAACGGCAAAAGCTCCGGCCACCCATTATCGGGCAGAATCCCAGAAGCGAGCTCCGAGACGGTGTCGCAAAGCTTCTTCGAAATCGATTTGGCGTCCTCGCGCTGGATACAGGACAGGAGTATAGACTTGAGCGAGGCCTGCGTGGCGGGGGTGAGGCGGGGCCAGAGGTAGGAGTCGTCGCGGGTGAGCTGCTTGCGGAGGAGGATGGCGGACATGGCGCGGCCCTCTGGGTGGGGGGAGTACTGGAGGAGGTGGGCGAGCTTGAGGGAGAGGGAATCGGGATCGGTCTGCTTGCAGAGATTGAAGAGTAGCTCCGCCTGAGAGCGCTGCTCGTTGGAGGAGGACATGAGGTGGGAGATCAGGGTTTCGAAGGGGGCCGGGTCAGGGCCGAGAATCGCCGCCAGTTGGGCTTGCTGGAGCTGAGTCGACTCGGGCTGGGCCATCTCGGGAGGTTATGTATATGGCGGCGAAAATAGAGAGAGAGAGAGAGAGAGAGAGAGAGAGAGAGAGAGAGGGTTTGAAGGGTTTTGAGGTTTTTGGCTATGGCTGCCTCCTTCTTCTCTTCTTCTTCTTCTTCGTCTTATTGTATATTTGAAGAGAAGAAAAGAGGGATTCGGCTGAAAGAGAAAAAGGGTTTTTGGATTTTGGGGGTATTTAGCTATTAAGCTTAGGGCAACCTAATTTCCTCATCATTTTATTTCTTTTTTAAAAATTCAAATCTAGATTTTTTATTCTTTGCACAAAAACAAGTTTGTTTTTTTTGGAAATTATGATTTAAACCTTTGAATTTAGATAAATTTATATTATTTGGTTAATTCTTTAGGTTTATATTTGTTTGATTGAGTTCTTTTGGTTTTTATATTGGACAAATTTTGCACTTAAAATATATATATATATATATGCTAAAAATGTGTGTTATTTTGCCAGCCACCAAAGTGGCAAACCAGCTAAGATAAAATAGGCTTTCATTCAACTTTGATATGTATAGGATGGACAAGGGTATCAAAAATGTATCTCTCCTTTTATCAATGAAGTAACTCATTTGATTTTAAAGAGTGTTTATTGCATTTTAATAAACTAAATATGATTTGTGTTAACTAGGGGAAATTTGAGAGAGAATCTAAATTTAAATATATGGATTGCAATATCCTAAAATACAGGGATTTTGAAGAAAAAATAAAAATTTTGGGTTAGGTGTGTAATTTTCCCATTTCCTTTGGAGGGTTTGACAGAAATGAAAAATGGCTTTGAATTGATTAGCTGTTTTATTACTTTTTCTTTGGGTCATGAATCATGATTAATGTTCACTTTTTTGTGTTTTTTTTTTTGGAAGGAAATAAAAAAAAATGATCGAGTTATATATACATCATTCTTCCTTTTTATAGCCCTAATATCATGAGAAAATATTTTCCTTTTTCTTAATTCTTTGTTTCTATCCTTTTGAGAAAACAAATATGCTAAATGGTTCTGGCTTTGTATTCTTTATCTTTACCTCCAAAAAGAATAAAATAACCATTAAAAAAAAATAAGGCATCTTGTGGATGTTTGGATTGGAACCCATCCGACTTTTTCAACTACTTTCCATGAAATTTATACTTTATGCACTTTTTTAATTATATTTGCCAATGCAGGTTTGAATTTTTATTTAATTTCATTACCAATCAGATTGTATTGTTTATCGACCAAATAACAATGAAAAAAAAGAAAATAAATAAATAAGTGGAAGGAAGGAAATCGTACATTCATATTGCCTTTTTTTTGAGGAATATTGTTCATTAATTAAAGATAAAAAAACCAAAAACTAATTTCCAGCCATGTATAATTGCAATATACCCCACCTATTAAACATAACCGAATCTTCGTTTTTTAGTTGTTTCTTTCAATTTCCTTTTTCTTCTTTTTCCAAGAAAATATGAGGGGAAAAGATAAGCATTTATATTGGGGGCTTTTCTTTTTTCTCAAATTAGTATCGTAGCTAATTAGCTACTATATTTATATTATTGGGTTTTGGGCAAAAACTTTTCCTTCTATTTAGTGAGAATCTATAGAGTTTTTAAGTTGACTTTATTTTATGTGTTAGATTATATTGCTATATATTTATAGTTTTTTCTTGTTTTTGCAAGAAAGTTACCATATGAGCTTAATATTTGAGAAATTTTGCATTCGTAAAATAGAAAAAACTTATTGACATAGAAATATAGATTCAAAAATATGTCTTTTTTTAAATGAACAAAAATGTGTTTATATATATATATATATATATATATATATATATATATATTGATTATGTTAAATTGCTAAAATTTAAAGTATAGACGAGCCTTATTTGGTATATGGGAATAAGATTGGATTATAGCATTGGATTGAAAAAATTTAATACTATTTTATAATTGGTGTAATATTGAATTGGATTAGGATTATTATTATAATGTAAGACTCATTTTTATTGGAATGTATAATAAATTTATTTTATATTTATTTAAATATTAAAATGTATCAAAAAAAATTATAATGTGAAACCCACTAATTTGAAAAATTGAAATAAATGTAGGTCTCACCACTTTTGACTGTGAGATTAATAATCTCATACTTTTGAATAGAATAAATTATCTCACTCACGTGTGATTATTTTGGGATTATGGATTATTTATCTCATTCTCAAGTTACCATCAAACATGAGTATAGATAAATAATCTCAATTTCAATCCTAATCTTATATAACAAACAAGGTTAAAATTGAGAAAAAAGACAATACTTAGCAAAAATCCTAAAGGCCGAAGTATTTTCTCCACAAAGTCAATTTTGGCCTCTTAACTCTTTTGTTTGGTGTAGTATTTGTTGCGAAAATGAGCTCTTTTACTAAACTTTTACATGATCTTTTTGAAGACCCATTGTTGTTATATCCACAAACTTTCAAGCTAATAATATTAGTAATGAAATTAGTAAGAAGTGAAGTGTCGCGGACTTAATTATTTTATGAACCTCAAAGGGAGAATAGTGTTTTAATTAGTATCATGCTACTAAAAAAACTTAGAGAAAAGATAAATTTGAGTAGAATTTTTACTCCAAATTGGAGAAATATAATATGAAATCAAAGTATAAAGCTACAATGGAGACTCATAAAGCCACATGGGTTCATATAGCACAAGTGTAAGTAAACATTGTGGTATTTTCTTTAATGTTTAAACTATATTCCTACTAAGATCAAACTATTTATACGGAGGCTATTCCATGAGATTATCCCCACTTATATGAGCTTCTCAAAGTGGAAACTAAACTATTTACTAATCTGTAATCGAGGATTAGAAATTTCTATGTATGATTATTTGAGTGTGAAGTCCCAAAAGTATTGTTGGCATACTAGTCTTTGGTGAAAATTCTAGGAAATTCAAGTGGTATTCTATAGGAAAATGCATGTCGCAATTTTTTCATGAAAAATATAAACAATAAGCATTTGATTTGCTATGTCAAAGTATTTTGATGTGTCATTTTTTGCTGAGTTGGGATTTATAGGTGTTACTAAAACTATTCAAGACTCCAATCGTATAGTAGTAGCCATTTTCTATGAAAGACTTGTGTTTTATTATTTTACTTTTGTTGAATTATTGGCGATTAGGAAAGGTTTGTATTTCATTGTTAATCATGGATTTATTATCAAATCGGTGGAGTGATTTGGCAAAAATCATTACTACGATGAACTTTACTAGTGATATATAACTTTCAAGTAACTTATAACTATTATTATATTGAATGAAGATAGCGAAATAGTCCACACGCTTATTAAAAATACTAATAGTTATTGACAATTATCATCATCTAATTTCCTTTTTTTAATATATCATATTTATAATTTATAATTTTATTCTTTTAAATGGTTTTTATGCAGCATTGTAGAATATATATTACTCTCTACAGAAATTTTCAAAGACTGAAATTAGATATTGCTGAAAGGTTTTCTTTTTGGTGAGAATATTGCTGAAAGGTAAGGTAATGTTTTCTATCTTAGTCAAATTTTGTATCTTTAGAATTATTATCGTGACATGCAATTTGAAAAATATTTCTTTTGCATTTGAAGATGTAGTTGGCTTCTATGTGCATATCTTGTTAACTTATGTGTTGGGAAATTTTTTTTGGTCATATTTGTGCTTTTTATTCCTCCAATTGGAATACATTTCAGCATATTTGTTTTAATTTATGATTTTCTGTATGTTATATTACTTACTTATGAGTAACCACAATTGATAGATATGATAACTGAAAAGAAGCTTACCCTATTATTTTTCATTTTAGGTAGACGTTTTTCAATCAAATCTAATCCAATGATTAGGGGTGGAAATTTAGGTTACGAGAGGACGACTTGACATGAGAATCTGTGGGTTAGATTGAAGAAAAAGGGCCCTAGTCGGTCATGTGGGTTAGATTGAAGAAAAAGGGCCCTAGTCGGTCAACCTGTTTGACCCAAAATTGACATATCTAACTTATCAATAAATATATAAATAATTAAAATATAAAAAAAATTATTTAAACTAATAAAAAATAGACAAATAATTTTCCCTTTTATATGTGTTCCATAACTATTTAAAAATAATAGTATTTAGAATTTTTCATTAAATTATTGTATTTTATTAATTATTAAATTATTTAATTTGTTTCTGACTAATATTATAGATTTTATCTAAATTTTAAAATTGGATATGTTTAATATTATAAGTGATTAGTACATAGTTTTTGAATAAGATGACTATAGTCTTAATAAAGGAAAATAAAAATGCAAAAATATGAATTACAATCCAATTGTCAAGTAGATATGTAAATTAAATCAGGTTATCCAAGTTTAAATAGTATAAGATTGAGCTTGGATTAGCTATACTTGCACTTTTATAGACTTGGGCTAGACACTTTCAAGCTCTCGGCAGAGAGCTGATCCTAGTTCATCACAACTCATGTTCATTAAGAGCTTGGGCTTAACTTTTAATAAATATTTTATAAAAATATCATTTTTTCCTTTATATCTTATAATTTTATTTAAAATAAGTAACCAAAAAAAATCAAAAGTATGAATTAGTATACTGTACATCACCTAAAAAATGTCATTTAAAAAAAACATATTTAGAAAAATACTAATTTTTATTATTTAATAATTTCTTTTTTCAAAATAGGACCTTATTTAACTCCAACATGACCAACTCGGGTTATAGGCTAGGTTTTAAAAGGCAAGTCAAAAATAAGTTTGTAATTACAAATCATAATCAGGTTGTATGCTAAGCGTTCTCTCATCTAAATGAGGTTGAGGGGGTTAAGTTCAGGTTAACTCATTTAACATGCATATCAGGGTTAGGGTTTAATGTTTTATGATACGACGAGTTACGAATCAAGTACATATTGAGATAGATTATATAAATATTATACATCAACTTGACTCGAATTTAGCGTACCGATATAAATTACCACCCCTAGTAGTGGCACAAAATGCCAATACCATACACGTCAACAAATGAGTTGAATTATTAGAAACGCTATAAAAAGTAATAATCATATTTAGATTCAAAACCATGAAATTAACCTATAGATAGAATAATTAAATTTAGAAGAAGAAACTAATAAGAGAATAATCAACATAATAACTCAATTCTCATCAAGATTTATACATCACATACACATAAAAAGAGTATAATTTAGTAAAGTTGTAGATTTTAAGAAAAATACTTTTAGTTATGTTGATGGACAAATTCCTCGTAACGTAAAGCAGCTGAATGTTTGATAAAGTATAAATTTAAAGTGTTGTGATATTGAAAAATTGTATTAGAGTGTTTGGTAAACTATATAGTTAAATTGCTATAGAAATATAAATGACATCCTTATGTTATTACGCATATCTTACTAAGAGTTATTAAATGAATATGTTAGATTTTTTAAAAAACTTATTGACATAAAAATAAAACTAATTAAACATATTACTTTCCATCTAATGTAACTTTCATGAACAAATTTTTGTGAGAATAACATTAAAATCAAGTCATTCAATTCGTTATTCAATAATAACTGATTTGAGTGTTAAAGTTGAGTACAAGAACATAATCAAGTCAATTACATATGTGATACACTTCTAATTTTTGTTATATTTATATTTTTGACTTAGCATTCATTCATTGAATGAAGAGATAAACATATACAATACCTGAAAATGAAAATTCTTACCCACACAATGAAAACATAGAAAATACAATATATTACCTAGAATGATATTCAATTATCATAAGTTTAATCATCTTTTCTTTACTGATCACAACCCAAAACAACAAAAAAGATTATAAAGACAACTACTAGTTAGCATCAATAGTACATAGTATTCTCTACAATTTGTACAAGATATGAACTGTTAAAATTACTGATTTGATATTCTACAATGTAATTAGTTAAACAAGTTAGATGTATGACCTAGAGATCAAGCATCTTAACCAAAATTTTCACTTATATAATGTAAAATAAATAAAATTTTAGTTGAAGACAATAAGACTTCACGAAGCAAATTCTTTAACTAATAAACAAGCTTTTAAATGTTTAGAATCTATACAAAATAAGTTTAACTGAGCAGATTAGTATCTACATAGGCTTAATTGACTAGCTAATTTGACAGTTAATGTCTCATTCCATATTTTCCAAGGGAAATAAAAAGAAGCAACGTCTAAAATGCTATATTAAACTAATACATTGAGATTGGTCATTTAGATTTCAAATCTAGATCTTCTACCCTAGTTTGAAATCTAGATTAGCACTGTAAATACATATTTCTAATAAAAATGAATTAAACGTCTTTGAATATTAAGGAAGAAAGCAAATCATTATAGCATAACATCCAATTCTCAATTCAATACTATAATCCTAATTAGAAATGACCACAACTTACTAAGTCAAATCACATAAACAGTCATGAGAAAAGTAACTTCGAGTCTTTCCAGTTACACTAAATTCTATATATCTAGACCTCTTAAACTTACAATTGAAATATAAAATTATAAAGTATCATAAACTAATGATTGTTTAAGGAGTTATAATTAGCATCATATAAAAAAAGAAAATATGTCTAAATTGAGGTGTACTACTTAGCAATCATAATCATATTTTCAATGTCTTGGACAATGATACCACAAGCAAAACTAGCAATTCTATAGAAGACACCTTAAAATGAAAGAGCATAACAAAATTATAAAATACCAAAATAATAACTATGATTACACCCACTTTAGTATGTTTACTTCCTTCATCTTATAGAAATAAGTATCAATTCTTTACTATACGGACAATCTGCATCCTAGTTTCTCTACTTCTAATATACTACAAGACATAACATTTGATATTCAGAAAATTTCCTAATATTACTTGAATGATTGGTTACTAATTCTCAACTAAGACTGATAACCTACTAGGATGTGCTCCATAAGTGTGTTGCAAATATCCACTGCGATTGTCACCAAATCTTCATCATCGCTTTGTCCAATCTCCTTTGTCCCAGTCGACATCCTCCTCTATTGCCTCTTCTAACTCCTAGCTCCTTCTATTGTCACCTCTCCCTCGTTTGTTGTCAGTGAGCCCAATTCCTCATCTCCTCATTCTTCTTTGACATTCGTCGCCTTCTCCGTCACACTTTCTTCACCATTTTTAGCTCTAGCTCTATTCTCTTTAATGCAACATTGCCCTTCGAATAAGACCAAAACAACAATGACAACAAATAACTTATGAAAAGTCTCGGTTACTCTTGCCAATGGCATCGTTTGAACAGTTGTGAATAAAAAGTTCCTTTCTACACATGACTCTCAACTTGGGCCATCAGACTTATGTGGTATTTGGTTCGTGGAATGAAATTATAATGGTAATGAAAATCATATTGGAATGAAATTAAAAAAGAAATAGGAATAATAATCCATAGTTTGGTTAAAACTTGAAATAGTCTTAGAATAGAATGGAAAAAAAATATTATGTTGGCAAAAATACCATTATTTTTAAATTTTTTTAAAAGGACAAAATAAGAAAAACTAGGTATTAAAATTTTTGGTAAAATAATGGAATTGTTATTCTATTGGTGGCAGAGTAGAACAACAATTCCACTATTAGGTAGTGTTTGGTTGGAATGAATAAAATTGAAGGTAATAGTAATGAGAATAAGAATAAGAATAGAAAAGTAAGGAAATATGATATTTTTGTTTGGTTAAAATTTAGAATTAGACTGTGGAATGAGAATTACTATGTTTGGTTCCTAGTAAAATGCAATGGAATAATCTATATTTTGACAAATATATACTTGATGTTTGATTTTGTTTTTTGGACAAATAAATATTTTTTTTGAGTGAATATATAAACACAGTTAGCATAAATTGATTACTACAACTTTAGTTTATTGTAGTAAAAAAATTAATATAACCAAACATTGATTATTTACTATATATAAATAATGTATATATATACGATTAAATGATTATATTATTTATTCACATAGCCTTTAATTGGAAATATTGTTTTATTAATTGGGAAAGCTATTATTAACTATATTAATAGCATTGTTTGCAAGAGAACCCCCTCTGTTTAGATCTGCCCCTAAAGAATGACTAAGGAGATAATTTATAGCATAAAATTATTTTCGCATATAAAACGAGAAAGATAGGTGCTAGATTTGGCCCAATCTATACAGAGCTCCATTTTTGAAGGTTCACATAATAGGGAGAGAAAAAAGGACTAGCAAAAGGAGATGTTAGTTGATCCTCTACGATGTGCCATTATGCCAGAAGTTTTTCTAATTTTAACATGGCCGAATAATTTTAAATAGGTAGTCAATAATGATAGGAAAAATGGAAAAAGAGATAACAAGGGTTAATAGGGAAAATGAAAAATAACTCGAAAAAAGAAAAGTCTTTCCACCCATTTACAAATGAAAATGCCATTCTTTTACTTATGAGGTTGATCATTCCATTGGAAAGAAGTTTCTTTCGTGAAAAATGAAACCAAACAAAGGAAAACAAGTCAATTCCTTTCTATTCATACTAATTCCTTCTAACCAAATATCATTTTAATATAATTGTGATTCTACCATTGAAATCACAATTCTTTGATTAAAAACACAACTAAACAAAAAAATATACTTTCTTTTGGAATCACCTTTCCATTCAAAGGTTCATTTCTTTGAACTAAACATGCCTTAGTGTTTACATTGTTCATGAAATACCACTACATAGACTTGCCATCTAGAATGCGTTTCTTTCTTTTTTCTTTTGTTTCTTTTCCCTTAAATCTAAAATTATTTTCCTTTTCATTCGGTTTGAGTATTTTAGTTAATAACTATAAATTCAATTAATCTAGAATTAATGTTAGTTAATTTTGAAAAAGCTTAAATTTTCAAATTTCAAACTTTTATTTTCTTTCTAAAGTTTTCAAATTTATATAAATTTTCCCTCTATTGAATTATTTTATAAATCAATTAGAATTAATTACAAAGGATTTGTAATCAATTAGGAGATAATTACGATTGTATATTTTTAGTAACTGTAAGTCTTATAAGTTGTATCTATTTTTGGAATCAATATAAAAGAAAAAAAACTATTCTCCTGTGGTATCAGAGAAGGGATAAAATCCTGTTTTAAATACAAACTGGGAAAAAAAATCAGAAACGTGTACATTTCACCATTTTCATTCCGAGCTAGAGCCTAAATTTGGAGAACTCAACCAAATAATCACGTTGCCATTTGCCCAAGATCACACGCAGCCGTTTGCCTAGGCCAATGCCGTACTCATCCACATCCAATCGTTAATCAAATGACACCAACGACGTCGTTCATCCAGCTTAGGCTACTTTCCATCTCCTCCCCATCTTGATCTAACAAAAAAAAATCAAAAGGCTGAAACACTCAAACACCCAAAATCAAATCTGGAAAAGAAGGAAGTTTCTTCTCATCTCTGTTCGTTGAAGCATTATCGAGTCCCTTGTTAGCCATCGTGGCCAGGTACTACGTGTTTGGCAAGTGAGAAAGATCGCCTAGAGAAAATTCATCACTAACCACGAACTGGCTCTCTCCGAGTCTCTTCTCGTAGACTTGGAGAACCTTGGCCAACTTGTCTTTATTCTAGGCTCAAACGCAAGCTAAAACACCATAACTGAGTTCAGTGGATTAAAGCTTTGGAACTTCACCTCTAGCTGCTGAGTCGAAGTAGCCAAGTCTCTCTGTGTCTCTAGATTACACGCAAAACGAGTCAGTCTGCCCACCATCTATGCCACTACATCGTTTTCATTGCTCTAAACAGATGGTCATTGTCTACTCTCTCCAAATTTGTGAACCTTTGGTATTTAACTAATCTAGTTTTTTATTATTTATATTATTGTTTATTTTAATGGGCTGAGTGTATTTGCTATATGGGCCTGATCCTTTTATTTGACATTAGTTTAAGATCAATCATTAAAAAAAAAAAAGAATAAACCAAAAAAATAAAAAATAAAAACAAAAAAAATTAGTCAACAACCTGAATCCTCAAAAATAATATCTATTCCAATTCTTATTTAGTTTAAAGATGCCTTTAATGCCAGCATTTTACTTACTAAAATAAATTACGATGTCTGGTCCCAATTGATGAAGATGTATATTGTTGAGTGAGAAAAACTCTCATACATCATAGGCAAAACAAATCTACCTTCTATGTTGGATAAGGGATACGAGAAATGGTATGCTAAAAATCTGAAAGTGAAGCATTGGCATATGATGTCCATAACTCCTGACATTACGCAGCGTTATCTTTGTATTCCCACTGCCCGTGAAATTTGGAATGCTTTGTCCAAAGCCTTTTATGATGGAACTTATGAGATGCAAGTTTACTTCCTATATCAGAAAGCTTTCTTAGCTAAACAAGATACCAAATCACTTTCTGTCTATTATAGAGAGTTAACAAAAATATTTCAAGAACTCGACCATCGTGATAGAGTGGTCATAAAGGACCCTGATGATGTGATAACATATCGACAGTCTATTGAACACACTCAAGTCCACATCTTTCTTACTAGATTGGATACATGTTTTGATCAACTTCAACGAGAAATTTTGCATCACGAGCCACTCCTAAGTCTGTAAGAATGTTATTCCTTAGTCTATCTTAAGAACTTTAGATCTACTGCTTTCCATGAGGATACTACTAAACCTGAAGCCTCTGTACTACTCTCTCGACAATGACCTAGTCATACATCACAGGTTCACCCCAAACCCACCAACCCAAAGAATGTCACATTCGAAAAAGGCTTCTTGAAATTCATTCACTGTAATCAAACTGGTTATACTAAAAATTGGTGCTTTGAGTTGATTGGATATCTAGACTGGTGGGATCCAGCATGACAACAGCATGACAACAGAATGCTAAGAGACCATCTTCAACAGCTCTCACTTAAACAAAAGTAGTCAATATTCTATCTACTTTATCAACACTGGTAACCACTACTAGAGAAGGTAGGGTTTTGAATATTTCTGTACCTATTTTGAATAATGCATGGATAATTGATTTTGGTGCCATTGATCATATGACATTTGATGTGCAACATGTCTCTACCCTGAAACTCTCATCCCAGAACTGTGTTTCTACCACTAATCGCAATACTAACATAGTTCTTGGTGAAGGATCTTCTAATCTTACTAAAACTTTGCACTTTGATTTTATATTAGTGGTATCTTCCTTAAACTATAATTTTCTTTCAATTTCTCAACTCACTAATACCTTGTCATGTGTGGTTATTTTTGGTCCTAATTCTTGTGAATTTAAGGATATTCAGACTTAACAAATGATTGGTTATGATATTAAGAAAAAGGATATTGTAGTACTTAGATCTGGAGTCAACAATGACCGATAAACTTCAACAAGCTCTAGTCGTGAACAACACCATTTTCTCCAAGAAGATGACTGAGATTTGGCTTTGGTATCGACGTTTAGGCCATGCCTTATTTTGTTACTTAAAATGGTTGTTCCATATTTTGTTTATTGATTTGGATATGTCTAGTTTCAAATGTGATGTTTGTACACTTGCAAAAGCCATTGTGCTTCATTTCTTTTAAGTTTAAATAAGAGTCCATCTCCGTTCATGGCTATTCACGTTGATGTTTGGGGTCCTTCCAAAGTTTCTACATTAGAAGGTGCTCATTGGTTTGTTACCTTTATCGATAATTGTACTCAGATGACTTGGTTATATTTGATGAAATCCAAATTAGAAGTTATAATGTTATTTAAAAAGTTTTATAATATTGTACGTACATAATACAATACTCATACTCAAGTACTTAGAAGTGATAACGAAGGAGAATATCATAGTACTGAACTCCAACATTTTTTGGACTCTCATAGTTCCATTCATCAAACCAGTTGTCCGGATATACCACAGTAGAACAATGTTGCTAAATGGAAAAATAGACACTTATTAGAGGTCGTTTATACTTCGTTCATTGAAGCATACATGCCCCCTTAATACTAAGGCGAAGCTTTTCTCTCTGCTGCCTATCTTATAAATCGGGTCCCATCGAGGTCGATCAACTTCCAAACACCATTTTAAGCACTTATAGATGCTGTTATCGCACGCATAATTCCCAATCTACCTCATCATGTCTTTGGTTGTATTGCCTACGTTCATCTCCCCAAAAGATCAACGGAGTAAATTAATGCTTCGCGCCTTGAAATATATTTTTTTAATATGCTCTACATAAAAAAAGGTATCGATATTATCATCCCCCTACTTGGTGTATGTTTATCACTGTAGATAATGTCTTCCATGAAAATACGATATATTACTCTACATCTGAATTTCAGAAGGAGTATTTTGATGAAATTCAAACTTTTGAATATAATTTTAGGACAGATACAGAGGAGATAAAAGTTGATGTGACGGGAATATTTGATAAATATGCAGGTGACTTAGATACGAGTGGTCAAAACTTGGATATAAGTGGTACTAAATATTCAAAAAATCAGGAAACTTCAGGGGCCGAGTTGCAGTCTCGCTCGAGTAATATACCAAATCAATCGTTAGCTGAGAATACTCTTTATACAGTACCTGAGTTATTTAGGAGACAGTTACTACAATGTTATACAAGAGGTATTCCATAACTAACTTATGACCCTGAATTGTCTAGTCAAGTAAGATATCCCATAAGTATTTATATGTCTACGCATCAATTGTAAAATATAAGTCAGTTATTTATAAGTTAATTATCTACTGTATCTATTCCTAATAGTATGCAGGAAGCCTTAACTAATCCAAGATGAAAAGTCGCAATTAATAAAGAGATAACCTCCTTACAAAAGTATCAGACATGGGAGCTTGTAGATCTTCCTACAGGAAAAAAAAATAGTTAGTTGTTGATGGATTTTTTTCTATAAAGTACAAAGTTGATGGTACAATTGGACACTTAAAAGCAAGAATGGTGGCAAAATCAGACCATGGAATTGATTACACTGAAACTTTCATGCCTATAGCAAAAATCAACACGATCTGAGTCTTATTATCCTTAGCTGCAAATTTTGGATGGCCACTACAACAATTTGATGTGAAGAACATTTTTTTTTGCATAGGGAACTATCTGAAAAAGTCTACATAGATCTTCCTCGAGGGTGCATGGTGATAGAAAGGTAAAGACAAAAGGTGTGTAACTTGAAGAAATTATTATATAGTCTAAAGCAATCTCTTAGGACCTAGTTTGGAAGATTCACAAAAATCTATGATAGTATTTGGTTATCATTAGAATAATTTAGATCACACTTTATTCCTGAAGAAGAAAAATGGTAGCATTACCACACTTATTGTTTATGTTGATGATACGGTGGTAACAGAAAATAATCCAGTTGAAAGAAAGGCTTTACAAGAATATTTGTCCAAAGAATTTGAAATGAAATATCTAGGCTCCTTAACGTACTTTCTGGGAATCAAAGTATCTCGATCTCAGAAAGGTATTTTCTTGTCTCAAAGAAAATATGCTTTGGATCTTTTGGAAGAAATTAAGATGCTGGCATGTCAACCAATTTATACACCAATTGAGGAAAGATTGAAATTGCATGTTGAAGCTGATCAAGTTCTAGCTGACAAAGGAAGATACCAAAGACTTATTGGCAGATTGATATACTTAGCACATACAAGACCAGATCTTGCAGATGCTTTGAGTATCGTCAGCCAATTTATGTATAATCCAAGTGAGCAACATATGAATACAATAGTATGAATTTTGAGATATTTGAAATCAGCTCTAGGAAAAGGAATTCTATTCTCTAAGAAAATAAAGGAACAAACCATCGAGGTATACATTGATGCAGACCGAGCTGGAAATAAAACTGACATGCGATCTATTTCAGGATATTTTACCTTTGTAAGTGGCAATCTCTTTACTTAGAGGAGCAAGAAACAAAGTGTCGTTGCTCGTTCGAGTGGTGAAGCAGAACTTAGGGAAATAGCTCTTGGAGTTTGTGAAGGTTTGTGGCTATATATTCTCCTTCAGGATTTAAGTTATTTATCAAATAAACCAATCTAATTATACTGTGATAACAAGTGTGCTCGTGATATGACCCATAATCCAGTTCATCATGATTGAACAAAGCATGTCGACATTGTCCAATTTTTTATCAGAAAGAAATTGGAAGAAAAAAGTTTAGAATCAGCGGAAATTCGATTAGAAGAACAATTTGCACATATACTCACTAAAGCAATCTTAAATCATATACTTTCAAAATTTATGGACAAGTTGGACATGATAGATATCTACGCACCAACTTAAGGATGAATGTTGAATGATTTTGTAAATCAATTAGAATTAATTACAAAAGATTTGTAGCCAATTAGAAGATAATTCTGATTGTATATTTATAGTAACTATAAGTTTTATAAGTTGTATCTATTTTTTAGAATCAAAACAAAAGAAAAAAAAAACTATTCTTTCACCTTCCAAGTCATTTTCTACAGTAAAATACCTATGTGCCATTCAAAAAATCTCACGTGACTTCATTTTGACCATTGCTGTTAATAATTTAACATTACAAAATTAAAGATCAAATTGGCCACATGCCAATCCAGGATAAATTCAGGGGTAAATATATTAAAAAACCTTTTTAGAAACGTGCGTATTTGTCCGAAGAATAATATCTCTAACGAAAAGTCCAAGGGCCAAATCGATAAAGTTTTAAATTACTGGGGAACAGTAGGAAAATGGGTAAAATCGAAGGTCTTAACTGAAAAAACGGCAAAAGAACGAATTTAGGGCAAACGACATCCAAATTCCCAAACTTGATCACCATCATCATCGAGCTTGGGCTTATGCCTGCCTAGTCCCCCCTCTGGCGACCGTTTCGCCTCCATTTTTCCGGTGAGTCACAAATTTCATATCTTCCTATGGTTTCAAGCATAATTAGTCTATGTTTGTCTAATATGAGTAAATTTTTTTGAACATTTCTCTGCATTCTGAATTGGGTAAATTGAAATTTTCAAGCTTCATTGTAATTTCAGGTGTATTTTCAGTGTTTGGTGAAGAAGATTTCGATGATTAACAGGTTAAGTAGCCGTTTTTTCAGCACTGCTAGTGGTCCACGGCCATGGCTGTTTGTGGGCTTGGGAAACCCAGGGGATAAATACAGAGGAACTAGACACAATGTAATGCATGAGCTGATACTTTTCAAAACCCATTTTTCAGGTTTTCAAGATATGATTGTTTTGACTTAAAAGATTTCTCATTTGCCTTGGTTTTGAAAAACAGGTTGGGTTTGAGATGATTGATTCTTTTGCTCAATCACAAGGGATTGAGATGAACACAGTTCATTGCAAAGCTATATTTGGGCAGGGTATCTTCTATTCAATTTTCTTTTCTGGTACTTTTTCATTATATTTATGTGTTTAATGGTGTTTTTGTATCTATCAGGTTTTGTTGGTGACACCCCTGTTTTCCTTGCAAAGCCTCAGACCTACATGAATCTTAGTGGTGAATCTGTATGTAATCAATCCTTTTTATTTTTTTTTTTGAAGAATTTCTTTGACGATTTATACTATTGATACACTAGTTTTGTTCATGATATTACACCTCGAGTTTTCTTGGTGTTTTGCAAGATATTACCTACATAGTAAACTGAATTGATAATGTACTAGGTAAAGCCTTGGAAAGATTCTGTGAATTGAAATAGTTGGTGTTTAATGTCCAAAGTTCCTTTCTCTGCCCCTCGTCTATGTCTGTTAAGAGTTCCTCAAAAATATTTCTTTTTTCTATTCTCCTCTTATTCCTCTTTTTATACATTTTGAACCATGTATCAGTATCACCTGCTGTTTGTAGTTTTTCTTAATAGCTTATTGAGATACTGAGGTTTTTTGGTTTATAGCTTTTGGTGTTAGTTGAGAGTATACTTGATTATCTCGTTTAAATGTAAAAACAATTTCATTTTTCTTCTCAAGAAGTTGATCCTTTGACAAATGGAAATACGTGACATGTATCACCCGAACAACATACGTATGTGTTGGCATATAATTGTTAGATAGTGTTTGGTTGAAAGGTGTAGCTTGAAAATGAAAAGAAACATAAACTTAGTGGTTCTATAGGTGATTTAACGATCGTCCCAAATACTGATTGACAGTGTACTGTTTCAATTTCATTATGCACTAGATTCCTGATTGACAGCTTATAATTCATCTGGCGATGCTTGCATATCAAGTTGTTATGTGGCCTGTGAAATTGGTATTTACTCTTTATGAAAATCATGTCAGTTGTATCTGCTCACTATTTGCATAAGACAGGTCTGTTTTTTCCCAGTATAACTGGTTATGAGATTTTCTTTTTCTTCTTCTTTTATTTATTTTTTATTTTTTTATTTTTTAATTAATTTTTTAAATTTCTATTGAGCCTTGCTCAAAATGTTATATGCTTAAACAGTTATTTCTAACTTGAATCTCTGTTCATTTAACTACAGACTGGACCACTTGCAGCATACTATAAGTTACCTCTTAATCGTGTGCTTGTGGTAATTTCACTCAGATTGTGCCTATTCCTTTCTGGTGTCTTTCTTGTTGGTACTATCTTTGCATTTTGAAAGAAATAATAGTTTTTTAATGAACTGGTGGTACTATGTTTGCCATTGGCCGTGTTCAATTATTTATTTATCTTTTTTGTGTTAGTTCCATGATGACATGAATTTACCATGTGGAGTTCTTCGTCTTCACGATAGGGGAGGTCATGGAAGCCACAATGGGTATGATCAGGCCATGATACGTTTGATTGTTGATGCAGATTCTTGGCTTCTAGATTTGTTAATGACTACTCTTATCAGTAAAACTAATTAGACATTTGTTTTGGAGGTGATGTGACAGTAGAACTAGAATTCATATGCTCAAGTGTCAAAAAATATGGCTTTTGGGTGTCATGTGACAGTAAAACTTTAAACTCAGATTTATTGTGCCAAAATTTTTAATTCAAGGGATTAAATAAAAATCAAGGAAAAGTTTTTATATCAAATGTCTTTTCAAATTCAAAGGGGTTAATGTAGAATTTTCGTTCTCATTTACTTTTATTTCAATACTTTTTGAATAGGCTGAAGAGTGTGATCTATCACTTCAGAGGAAACAAAGAATTCCCTCGGCTAAGAATAGGTGAGTTTGTGATTGAAAACATGTTTTTTTTTTTGTTCCTAAGTGTTGGTTTCTTTCTCTTGATTATACTGAACAATCTCATTAGGTATTGGGAGGCCACCTGGTCAAATGGATCCTAAAGCATTCCTACTACAAAGGTTCAATGCAACAGCTCAAGGACGAGTAAGTCTTTGGTTATTTTTAGTTACTTCCTTTTATAAGTTTACGGGGACTTGAAGCCCGGACCACTCACACACACTCACCCACCAAACTAATTGAGCTAGCCTCAAGTGGCCTTATTATTTATTTATTTGTTTTTCATAACATTCTCGTTTTGAATCACCATATGGCTTACATTCTTAAGGAAACTTCAAAAAGAAAAAAGGCATAGAAATTCAGATATTTGTTGGATACGTGCACTTTCTTTGGATAATGGCAAATACGCTGATGGAAGTTCGATGATATCATGAGCTGAATTAATCTATTTATCAAATCAGTGATGGCTAACTTTTTTTGTTTGAGTAACTACATGGAGATGTTTTTTTTCAATTGATAGTAATGTATGCTTTCGTAATTTTTTTGGGACAAGATTGACGTCACTTTGCAAGAGGGAATTGATGTATTGAAGCTTCTACTGTCTAAAGGCTTGACAGAGAGTGGAAGGCGCTTCAACACAGAGCAAAAGTACAAGCATATAAGATTGCAGACACTGCCCACATGACAAATCTTTCGGTATTAGTTTTCTGTAACATTTTCTATTTTCCTCTTGTGGGGAATTGTTAATTTTGGTTGGCTTGTATATTAAGATGGAATTCATAGAAGAGGCAGGACCGAAAAACACCTTGATATTGGAATTTTACAATCTATTAGAGAAACAAGTGTGTTCCTGAATCAATCCACTTTATGTTGCAGCAATATATGAAGAGTTATTCTCTGATTGTAGGAAAGTTTTTCTGCCAAGGTCCAGAGCAGACATTGTAGCTGATTGCAGAGCTTCAACATCTACCATAACCGGAACTACAAAAGGGACCCAGTGGAAACTCCTGGGACCACACCGTCAGAATTAGAATACCCCGCCGAAATGGAGTTAGTGTTGGTAACACTTCGAGGTGGATACTGCTGGAGTTTTCAACTCCTTGCCTTTCTTCTCTAGCAAGTATCCCTTGAGACTGAGTTGTGTCATTATTGGAGATCGTTCTACTCTTTTGGCAAGTTCTTGCGGCTCAGCGTCTGCAACTTCATTCTCATCCCCATTCAATTATCTTGGCAGCTTATAATTTAGCCTGATGGGCTTGTTCATTTCTTTTTTTGGTTTCAGGCATGGTACTGTAACTGAAGTACCTCTTGATGTTCTTTCGGATTTTGCTTTGTTTTGGCTTCTTCCTTAATGTAGCATATATCTTTCAGTGAAAATAAAAGAAGGGAAGTTCGGCTGCAATGTTAAATTTCCTACTAACTCTTTTCCAGTACTCAAATTCATGTCAGCCTTGTTTGAAGTCATGGGTAAAGAGTTCCAGAATCCGTTAGCAATAAGTCAATGTGGCAAATGAGATTTTTTTTTTTTGGGGGGGGGTTGTTGTATGGGGGAGGAAAGCAAATGAGTTTTTAGAACATTGCTTTATTAAAAACAATATGGTTGATTTTTATTTTATTTTAAAGAGGAAAAAAATGGTAGTGAAAGATTTCAGAGTTACTTATGAGCTAGATTGCGAGTAACAAAGTATAAGGGATATCAATATTGAGCCTTCGTCTGTATTACACTGACTCGTCAGATTTGAAAGCTGACGAGTCATCGCCGTTGCGAGAGCACTGTGCAGGCTAGAGCAAAGCCAACAAATTACAATTTCTCATTTTTCTTCTGAAATTAGAAATTTTATTCTCTTTGTTTTTGAAATAAAAGAATATTATGCATCGACACATTTTTGGACTAAATAAAGCTAACTACATGCACAACCTCAGCAATTACTTGAACCTTCATAAAAATTTATAGAAATTTCATTTAATAACAATTAACGAATGGTTCATAGTGGAATAACAATTACTAATTAAGCCAAAAGGAGAATGCATATTTTATTCTTTCATCTTTTATTATTTCGCAATTTCAGAAATACTGCACATGCAAAATATTAGTATATTTATAGTTTTCCAAAAAGAAAAGGTTAGTACGTAGATATTTTTGAGAATTAAAAAACAAGAGTATATATATATAATATCACATAAATACAAATGAGAGTATTAAAAAAAAGGAGACAGCTGAGCTGAGTCATGACTAAAAATGGGGCTGCTCAACGTTGATAAGTCAAAAAATTTATGAGCGCGTGGTGTTCACGCGGATAAAATGAGAGTAGAACATAGCACAATGATCCACTTTATCTAAATCGATCTGTAGCTTCTAGTAGTATGGTAATGCATATAAACCTTAAACAATAAGGAAATGAACAACCATAGAATGCACATACAAAAACTCTAAGAGAAAGACATCAAACTCTCGAAAAACAAAAAAAAAAAAAAAAAAAAAGGAAAACAAAGAAGATAGAATTGGTATCTATTATGAGGAAGCAACCACCATCATCATCATCATCATCAAAGACATCAAATATCAGTACTGCCACTGGTGGTAGCAAAACGACGCCGTGTTGTAGCAAGGTGGGGATAAAGAGGGGGCCGTGGACGGCGGAGGAGGACGAGGTGCTGGCGAGGTTCATAAGGAAAGAAGGGGAAGGGAGGTGGCGGACGCTGCCGAAGCGGGCCGGGCTGATGCGATGCGGGAAGAGCTGCCGCCTCCGCTGGATGAACTACCTCCGCCCTTCCGTCAAGCGCGGCCACATCGCCCCCGACGAGGAAGATCTCATTCTCCGCCTCCACCGCCTTCTCGGCAACCGGTACCTATACACACACACACACACACACACACACATATATATATATATATATAGCACACATATAGTCATGTAGATCAACACTATATATGCCTTTAGTTAGGGTTTCTCAGATTTCAATCAAAAAAAAATCTTTATGCTATGTATATAGCTAGATTTAGGATTTTCTCATCTGGGTTTTTCACGTATGTATATAGTAAAGCTTGTTTAGTGCTATTTGGATTCGGAACATATGAAAATTAAGCTCTTATGAGATCTTCTCTTATATATAGCTAATTATAGCTAAATTTAGGGTTTCCTCGTCGACTGGGGTTTTCATGTATTAATATGTACATATAGACCAAATAGAGGGTTTTTCAGAAGTGGGGGATTTTGATGGATATGTTTTTTTTTCTCAGGTGGTCTTTGATAGCTGGGAGAATTCCGGGGCGTACGGACAATGAGATCAAGAACTATTGGAATACTCACCTCAGCAAGAAGCTGATCAGCCAAGGGATAGATCCCAGAACCCACAAGCCTCTTAACCCGGTTGATGATCACCATAAAGAGATAACCAACAAATCCTTTCCCTCTTCTTCATCCAAAACGAATCCTCAACGTCTTTCGTTGAACCCTAGCCCTAGCCCGAACAATACTTATCAAACTCCATTAAGCCCTGTTCCGGAAGAAGGGAAAGAAGAAGAAGAAGCAGCTCCAAGTGAAGCTGCAGCAACTCAAACCAACAACAAGGAACATGGCTACTTTGATTTTGGTCAGTATAATCAAAGTAAAGGAAAAGTGGGATATAATTTCCATGGCTACGAAAACTTTACCGGTTATAATTCGGTTGGATATGGGACCGGTTTGAGGAGTAGTAGTACTGCTACCACTACTAATTATGTTACGGGAAATGAAGAAGATCATCATCATGCTGAAGACATAAACTACTGCTCCGACGATATGTTCTCTTCGTTCCTGAATTCGTTGATCAACGAGGATGCCTTTTCCGGTCCCCAACACGAACTTCTGCCTGCTAATGGGATCAATCCACCATTTTCGACTACTATTACAGATCATGATCCCGCGGTCCTTTCAACCAGCGGCTGGGAATCTGCCTCGATGTCTTCTGCTGCTTTGAAACAAAATGAGAATCCCACGAGGGTTGATGACGGAGTACTGGACTAGCACAAGCTTGCAAAATTGGAAAATGAAAAATTATAATATATATGCAATTTCGAGTGCTTAATTAATTTATTGCTTTGTAATTTAGGGGGTTCGGTTGCATGACATATTATCCAGTAGTGTTTGTTGTTTACATGCTTGTTTCCAATTTTCCAATGATCCAGGTGTGATGTTGTTTTGTAGTTTTATTTATGTGTGTTATCGTGAGCATTGTAAAACAAACCTTAAATTTGGGTGCTGTTATTGTACTATATATATATATATATATATATATATTTTTTTTTCAGTTTTCGCTTGAAAGTGCTGTTCTTGTACGTACTAATTGTCACAGCCACAAACTCTCTCTCTCTCACACAAACAGACGCACATATATATATATATATGGTTGCCAATCTAATAAGTATTTTTTTTCTTTATCTATGGGTAGGTATTTTTTCTGTAGCCATTAGATATCTAATGGTTATAATAAAATGCATGAAAATACGTGTATCATTAATACTCTTTCTTTTTTTATTTTTTACAATAAAAAAATATACATGTTAAATTTTTATTGGCCAAATTGATACCTAAAAAAAATACTTACTGGATTGGTGCTTTTATATATATATATATATATATATTGATTGCATAAGAACTCAGATGAATGAATTAATCGTACTAATAATAAGTATGATCATGAAGAAGGCCGTAATGATGGGTTGTCATCTTTGTAAACACAGAAACTCAAACTAAAAGAGACTTGAAAATATTATAGAGATTTATTATACACGTACGTTGTCATGAAGTTTGCAAAAATTACGTAAGGTACGGATCGAAATTCCCTACATATATATATATATGCCTAATATATAGTGTCTGTACATGTCGATGGTTAATTATAATTCAAGACACATATAGCATGATCTCGATGCATTATGAGCTTATGCTTTCATCCAAGTGATAAGAGATTTAAAAATGTGGACATACACATACGGACACATATTATGCTTCATTAATACTTGTTTCTTTGAAGTTGCATCTTCGCGTAGTACGTAAAATGTTCCATTGTCTTTCTTTACAGGGTTTGATATCTCAGTTTGGATTAGGAACCTGCTTGCATGTTCATAAATGTATGTACAATGTGATACATAAGTAATAGTTAACCGAATAAAAATATTCTCGAGGCTTTATAACGTGTTACCAAATTTGTATAACAGACTGTGCAAATATGATCAATTAAGGACATCAAGGCTCTTTGTGTTTTAAATCATATAAAGCCATGATCTTTTGATTGTGATATATATGATGCTTCTAGATCTTGTACATCCTAATATATTAATGAAACTTCGTTTGGAGCTACATTTTCTTCTTCTTTACCGAAGGTAAGCATATGCAGTCAAGTAATAACAAATTCAAGGAGATTTGAAACCTAGGTTAAATAGAAGCAAAGACTCTAAGTAGGAGATCCTTACTGCTATGCCACCGCTACCGCTGGTGTCTATATATATATATATAAATAAGTTGTGAAGAAAAATCTTGGCTCTATATCTTTTCAATCTCAAGTAACATTTTCTAATTGTTTTGTAGCTGATTAGTATGTGTGGGGATAGTAAAAATTTTGTCTAATCTATCCAAAAAACCAAGTGAAATTTTCCACATCAACAATATATGCACACCAAACATTTATATATATATATATATATATATATATATATATATAGGTTGCTAATGGATATGTATTTTTTTTTTGGCCGTTGGATTACCATTATGTAATTTTTTTTAGTCGTTGGATCACCATTAGAATGGTGATCTAATGGCTATAATGAAGTGCATGAAAATATATGTATTATTAATGATCTTTCTCTCTCTTATTTTTTACAATTAAAAAATGTGCATGCTAAATTTTCATTAGTCAAATTGATACTTATGCATAAGTAAACTGGATTAGTACCCATATATACATATAAAATTAAATCAAGTGGAATTTTCGGCATGAATTTTGAAGTGATAGTATATCTTGTTTTGCAGTGATTGGTGTAGCTTGCTACCCAGTTGCTTTGGTGATCTGGGCTGCTGTCTCATTACACTGTATAATATACAATAATGTGTCTGACAATTGTAATTACATCTAGTCAGCTTGGTTATTGCATATATAGAGATAATTACATGAATGTAGCCTTGGTTATACATGTACGAGACTCAGACTCTTTGTATATATACGGACATATATATATATTTTATCTCTATATAAGTATAATTTCGGCTAATTAAAATTTATTATGTATATCTTTTTATAATAAAAAATTAAGAGAGAAAAATAACGTTAATGATTCATTTATTTTCATATATATCATTATAATCGTTTGGATTACCGTTAGATGAATGATATAATGACTAAAAACAAAAACTTACTAGATTAGATTAGGAATATATATATATTATATACATTTAAGAAGTGGTTCGAGAAGTTCTTGGAATGCCATCAAAAGTTAAAAGGCACTTTATTACAAATGAAGTTTAGGGTTTGAAATGTTTTGAGAATATAGACATATATATTTCTCTATCTAGTAATTAATTTCTTTTATTAATAGGAGCTCCAAATCATAGCTATAAGTTTATCGGTATATCACATATTTTGTTTGCATCCTACTCAAGAACATATTCTCTCACAATATATTTGTAAAAACCCAGTTTTTACAAGGACATAGTGGTTATTTGACCAATTTTTTTTTTAAAAAATAAATAAATATCTTTCTCTCTCTCCCTCTCGTCCTCTCCCCTCCCGAGCCGTTCTCTCTCTCCCTCGTCTCTCTCACTCTCTCGGCCAAAGGAAGCCGCACTGCCACCCAAGCACCGTCCGTCCGGCCGAGCAAATCACCAGCGGAGCTCCCCCAAGCCGCCACGAACCAGCGTCGGCCAACTGCAGGGCGCCGGAGCCACTCGCTGTCGCCGGAGAAGAAAAAGGACCGTTTCAGACTTTTCGTCACCGGCGAAGATTCCGGCCACCATTCGACCTCCAACTAGTCCCGTTGGATTCGCCTCGTCTCAAGGATCATCAAGGCATATATATCTCAACCCCATTTTGTCCGAATTGAAAGTTGCCATTTTTGGGCATTTCGAGTTTATAGTTGTAGTTTTTGATCCGGCCGTTGGATTGTGTTTTTGACTGCATTTTTGAAATGTACTCAGAAAATAGAGAAATTTGATATATATATATTGTGTTGTTTGGTGATCGGCACGAAAATCGAGATCGAAATTTTGTCTCGTTTTGCGTGCCACCGGTCCGGTGTGGGCCTGGACCAGAATTGGACAAATTATGTCTAACCTAGCTATTTTGGGTGCTAGAAATTCTGTGAAAAGGTCCGTTTGCGAAATTGAAGCTCCGGTGAGAAGTTGCTTTTCGCCAGAAGACGATCGAGGGCTTGGAATTGGTTCCCAACCATTCGGGCGATCGTCAACGATACCTTGAGGACTCAATAGCGTGGTATCGCTATTTCGATGAGATAGGGGTTTAGTTACCTTCATTTTATACCGTTTTTGAATTAAAACTTATTTTCTGCAGCATATAAGAACAAGTATGTTTTTAATGATTTGAATTATATGTGATGGAATCTGGTTGTACGATATATATTGTACTGCTCTGGGAATTTGCTGTGTGCAGGTTATTTTGGGTATATAAAAAATAGGGTCGTTATACTGCCCGTTTTTTTATAAAACCCTATTATGCATATTTTACTGAAAAACCAGAGTACAATAGCTTTTACACTTCAGTTCTGGATTGTACGTATCATAGGATCATACATGAGCACCGTGGGTTTTACAGTGTGGCGCTGCATGCCCCATCATCGGTAAAGTCCATAAACTTGCGCGGGGTTTGTTCTTCTGATTACCTCCCCATTTGGTAGGCGTAGGCAATTCGGTTGCCTCTCCAGGTTTGGTAGGCGACACACGGGTGTCCCCTCTGGGTATGAGCTTAGGTGTCAGACAGACTGTTAGGCATACTTAGTGCCATCATCTTGGGTTTCCACAGATGAGAGGATGAGAGCTCATGGGTATGGGTTGATTTGTATCATGTGCATATGGACTGATGGTTTTGATTACACTATTTTATATATGGGCTCCCGGTTTGGATTATATATATGTGTGTGTATATTTTGGATCTGAACTAACCATGCAGGAGTTTTCCATCACTCAATTATTTTTCTTCGAGGTAACTATTTTCCTACTGGGCATTGTATGCTCACCCCCCTTCTTCCCTTCTTCAGGTGGTGTTCAGTGCGATCTTGGTAATCAGGAGGAGTAAGAGGTCATCTTTACTGTAGTTCGTTTCTTGGTAATGCTAGAAGTCTACTGTTGTGGTGTTTGGACTGTTTGGGATTTTGTATTAGCATTGAACCAAGATTACTACTTTCTATTTTATTTGTAAACTTCTGTATGCCATTCTGAGATTTAACTTATTGTTGTAGATGATGATGATGCTTGGACTTATATTTGATTTTTTCGTTTTTCAATTATTATTCGGTCTATGTTTAATGGTGTATACGAACTATGGGAGAGGTTTACGGGATGAAATTCCAAATACTTTATCAAAATAGACTGTTTATGATACTAAAACTTTTTAGACACTTTTCAAATAAATCAAGGAATTTTTTACCTTTGTGAAATTCCCTTTCTGCCACCGGCCTGGGTTTTGGGTCATGATAGAAATTGTGGTATCAGAGCTTTGAGTTTAATAGCTCGGACGTATCGCCATTACACTAGACTAAAGTTATTTTATGACAAGTATGCATCATTATCTCAGTAACAGCTTGGCATATTGTTTTAGACTTGTAAGGATACCTCTTAGAAGAGTTTCGAGGCACCAGCCGGGTGCTGAACCTCTTCAACATCTAGATTTCTCTCATCTGATCGAGGCAATGCAGCAGGCATTTTCCCAAATAAGCAGCCTAGACTATCAGCCTCCAGCTCTGAGGGCACGTCAGCTGGATCAGTCAGATTACCTCCAGCGATTCATGCGCCTCCAGTCAGGGCAGTTTGACGGGAGACTAGATCCTCTCGCGGCAATTGCTTGGTTGCATGAGATGGAAAGGCATTTTCGGTCCCTTGGTGCTCCGGTAGAGTTTTGAGCAATCTTTGCTGTTACCCATCTATCAGGGAGTGCCATTTGTTGGTGGGAGACTGTGGAGCAGATGCAGGATGTTGTGGGTCTTACTTGGGAAGGCTTTGAGCGGATTTTCAGGGCTCAGTATGCCAATGAGAATCAACAGGATGAGATTATGAATCGGTTTGAGACTTTGGTCCAAGGTAACAGAACGATGAATGAGTACCTGATTGAGTTCACTGAGTTGGCAAGTGTTGCCCTTGACCCAGGTACGAGTTACAAAGTTCAGGAGTCATCTGAATCAGAACATTTTCAACAGGATTGGTACACAGACTTTCTATACTCTTCCTGAGATTGCAGTGGCTGCCCAGCGGGCAGAGGCCATTGAAGAAAGTTTGGATTCCAGGAGGAACCAACAGAGAGAAAATGATAAGAAAGTCACCAGAAGGAACCAGGGGCAATGGTCAGCCCAGGGTACTCCGAGCAATGGGAGCTCGAATGACAGTGGTACTTCTGGGGGTAGCAGAGGTAGTCTTTATGGAGAATGTTTTGTTTGTGGCCAGCCAGGTCACCGGAAGAAAGAGTGCCCTACTCGCCTGCAGAAATCTCCTCTTTCTCAATCGCAAAGGAGCCAGTCAGGTTCTGTTCCTTATCAGAATACATAAGCAAGGCCGCAACAGTCACAGGGTACTTCACATAATTTTACTTCCCCTCAGCCTTATCAGCATCAGTACCGCCCTTAGGGTTTCACTCAGAACTTTCAGACTCCTCAGGCTTCAGGGAGTTAGGGTGGGCGTGGTTTTGGCAGTAGTGATCCAGGATCCAGCAGCAGCCGTCCTGGCCAGGGAAGAGGCAACAAAGGGAAGGGAAAGGTGACTGGCCAAGCCTATGCTTTTACTGGGGCAGACGACACTCAGGATCGCACCGGTTGAGGTGTTGTTGACGGTATGATCCTTCTCTCACACTCTTGGGCACATGTTTTGTTTGATACTGGTGTATCCCATTCATTCATATCCTTATTGTTTGCTCAACTGTTGGGATTAGAATTTTCTGATTTGGATTATGTATTAACGTTGGGTACACCTATGGGAGGAGTAGCCGATGTGTCTAGTGTGTGTAAGTCTTGTCAGATTGTGGTTGGTGATAGGAAGTTGCTTGCTGATTTGATTGTGTTACTGATGAGGCAGTACGACGTAATACTCGGTATGGATTGGTTGTCGAAATATCGAGCCATTGTGGATTATCACATAAAGCGTGTGACTTTTTTTTCTAGTGATGGATATCCTATTGTCTATCAGGTTGGGATGAGTTCGTTGAAGCCTAGTCCTGTTCTGAGAGCGTGCATGGGTGGAAGAAAGAAACTTGAGTGTTATGGGAACTTGTTTGCCATAGATGGCGAGGTGAGGACAGACGACCAAGACCCATAGATTCCGGTGGTGTGTGAGTATTCAGAGGTATTTCCTGAAGACTTATCGGGGTTACCACCTGATAGGGAGATCGAGTTCTATATTGAGCTAGTTCCTGGAGCTCAGCCAGTTTCTATTCCAGCCTATTGCATGGCACCTGCTGAGATGGAAGAATTAAGAGAACAGTTGGATGATTTACTTTCCAAAGGCTTCATTTGCAGTAGCACTTCTCCTTGGGGTGCTCCTGTTTTGTTTGCGAAGAAAGTTAATGGTTCGTTGAGATTTTGTGTGGACTACAGAAAGTTGAACCAGTTGACAGTGAAGAATAAGTATCCTTTGCCAAGGATAGATGAGTTGTTTGATCAACTCGGTGGTTCAAGATTCTTCTCCAAGATCGATTTGAGATCTGGTTATTATCAGTTGAAGATAAGGAAAGATGATATACCTAAGACAGTATTCAGAACTCGATATAGTCATTTTGAGTTTCTGATGATGCCATTTGGTTTGACGAATACTCCTGCAGCATTTATAGATCTCATGAATCGGGTTTTCAGGCCGTTTTTGGATCATTTTGTGGTTGTATTCATCGATGACATCCTGGTGTATTCTAAGACTCGAGAAGAGCATGCCGAACATCTGGGAATAGTACTCAAGACCTCGAGAGATCATCAGTTGTATGCCAAGAAATCGAAGTGTGACTTTTGGATGTCCGAAGTGAAGTTCTTGGGTCATGTGATTTCTCACGGGGGTATTTCAATCGATCCCGCTAAGATCAAAGCTATTCTGATCAAAGCTATTCTGGAATGGGAAAGACCGAAAAATGTGATGGAGGTACGTAGTTTCCTTAGATTGGCAAGCTACTACCGTTGTTTTGTGCAAGATTTCTGGAGAATTGCTTTGCCTTTGATGAAGTTGACCAGGAAAGACGTTAAGTTTGTTTGGGATCACGAAAGTGAAGAAGCTTTTATCAGGTTGAAGTAGAGTTTAACCACCGCACTTGTTCATACTGAACCTGACAGTAACGAGCCTTATGTAGTGTATACCGATACTTCGAAGACGGGTTTGAGATATGTCTTGATGCAGAATGGTCGAGTTGTGGCTTATACTTCTCGTCAGTTGAAGCCACATGAAAGGAACTATCCCACCCATAATCTGGAACTTGCAGCAGTGATCTTTGCGTTGAAGATTTGGAGATGTTACTTGTATGGTGTGAAGTTCGACATATTCTCCGATCATAAGAGTTTGAAGTATCTCTTTACCGAGAAGGATTTGAACTTAAGACAGTGAAGATGGGTTAAATATATGGAGGATTATAACTTCGACCTACAGTATCATCCAGGTAAGGCCAACATAGTAGCTGATGCACTGAGTAGGAAGCCTTATGGTGTACTAGCTACACTAGTGTTCGAAGACTAGAAGAACTCAGTTGCGATTGGTAATTACAACTTGCAGTACTTTGAGAATGAAGGGGTTGCTTACCTGAGCAACATTGTGATTTCACCATCTCTTCTCCAGATTATCCAGCAGAGTCAGTGGCAAGACAGGGAGTTAAGGACAACCTAGAACCGTCTTCAAAATGGTGAACAGTTAGATAGTTGTAGCACTAATAGAGAAGGTTTCTTGCTTTTCAGTAGGAAGTTGGCTATAGCTGATGACCCTAATCTTTGAGAAACCATTCTAACAGAGGCTCACAAATCAAGGTTCGCAGTACATCCAGGTATTACTAAGATGTACCGGGACTTGAAGCGGTAGTATTGGTGGAAAGGAATTAGCTACTTTTGTGGCTAAGTGTTTGACTTATCAGCGAGTCAAGGTTGAACACCAGAGACCAGCTAGATTACTTCAGCCGTTACCCATTTCGGAGCGGAAGTGGGACAAGATCACAATGGACTTCATGACCAGTTTGCCGAAGACCTTGAGGAAGAACGACATAGTTTGGGTGATAGTTGATCGGTTGACGAAGAGTGCTCACTTTATACCGATTCAGATTGACTACTCTCTCACTAAGCTCAGTAAACCATATATGGAGAACATCATACGCTTGCATGTTATGCCTTTAAGCATAGTTTCTGATAGAGATCTAAGATTTACTTCCAAGTTTTGGAGAGCCTTGCAGAAAACGTTTAGTACGCAGTTGGATATCAGTACAGCTCACCATCCTGAGACAGATGGTCAGTCTAAAAGGATCATTCAAATTCTTGAGGACATGCTACATTGTTGCATACTGGACTTTGGTGAGAACTGGGACGACCATCTTCCTTTAGTGGAATTTGCTTACAATAACAGTTACTAGACCAGTGTGGCTGTGGCTCCATATGAAGTGCTATATGGAAGGCCGTGTAGATCGCCTTTGTGTTGGGCAGAACCAGAAGAGTATGTTACTCTCAGACCTGAACTGATTAGGGAGACTACTAAGAAGATCAAGGATATCCAAGAGAGACTCAAGGAGATTCAGAGTCGCTAGAAGAGTTATGCTGACCCTAAGAGGCATGAGGTAGAGTTCGATACTAGTGATTCTGTATTCTTGAAGTGACTCCAAGATGTGAGGTTATAAGATTTAGAGTTAAGGGTAAGCTTGCTCTAAGGTATATTGATCCCTTTGAGATTACTGAGAGGATTGGACCAGTGACATATCGCTTGAATCTGCTTGCACAGTTGGGCTATATGCATAATGTGTTTCACGTGTCGATGTTGAAGAAATACACATCGGACGCTTCTCATGTTATCCAGTATGTTCATGTACCGATCCAAGAAGATGTGTCCTATGTAGAGCAGCATGTTCGCTTGTTGGCTAGAGAGTTGAAGGTGTTTCGCAACAGAGAAATACCACTTGTCAAGGTGCTTTGAGAACATCACAAAGAAGATGAGGCTACTTAGGAACTCGAGACAGAGAAATACAAGAAGTACCCTCATTTGTTTAACTTTCAGTTAGAAGTTGTATTGTGATGAAAATCTTGACTTGTATTTTGAATTTTGGGACGAAATTCCTATAAGGAGGGGAGAATGTAAAAACCTAGTTTTTACAACGGCATAGTGGTCATTTGACCAAATTTAAAAAAAAAAAATAATAATAAATATCTCTCTCTCTCCTTCTCATCCCCCCCTCCCTCGAGCCGTTCTCTCTCTCCCTCGTCTTTCTCACTCTCTCGGCCAAAGGAAGCCGCACTGCAGCCCAAGCACCGTCCTGCCGAGCAGACCACCGGTGAAACTCCCCCAGGCCACCACGAACCAGTGCCGGCCAGCTGCAGGGCACCGGAGCCGCTCGCCGTCACCGGAGAAGAAAAAGGGCTGTTTTGGACTTTTCGTCACCGGCGAAGATTCCGACCACCATTCGACCTCCAACCGGTCCCGTTGGATTCGTCTCGCTCAAGGATCATCAAGGTATATATATCTCAACCCCATTTTGTCCGGATTGAAAGTTGTCATTTTTGGGCATTTTGAGTTTATGGTTGGAGATTTTGATCCGACCGTTAGATTGTGTTTTTGACCGCATTTTTGGAATGTACTCAGAAAATAGAGAAATTTGGTATGTATATATATATTGTGTTGTTTGGTGATCGACACGAAAATCGAGATCGGACGGTCGATATTTTGTCTTGTTTCGCTTGCCACCGTTCCGATGTGGGCTTGGACCAGAATTGGACAAATTATATGTCTAACCTAGCTATTTTGGGTGCTAGGAATTCGGTGAAGAGGTCCGTTTCCAAAATTGAAGCTCTGGTGAGAAGTTTACTTTTCGTCAGAGGACGATCAAGGGCTTGGAATTGGTTCCCAACCCTCCAGGCGATCGTCAACGACATTTTGAGGACTCAATAGTGTGGTATCGCTATTCCGGTGAGGTAGAGGATTAGTTACCTTCGTTTTATACCCTTTTTGAGTTAAAACTTATTTTCCGCAGCATATAAGAACAAGTGTATTTTTAATGATTTAAATTATATGTGATGGAATCTGGTTGTATGATATATATTGTACTGCTCTAGGAATTTGCTGTGTGCAGGTTATTTTGGGTATATCAAAAATAAGGCCGTTATGCTGTCCGTTTTTCTATAAAACCCTATTATGCATGTTTTACTGAAAAACCAGAGTACAATAGTTTTTAAACTTCAGTTCTGAATTGTACGTGTCATAAGAACATACATGAGCACTGTGTTAGCATCATGGGTATTACATTGTGGCGCTGCATGCCCTACTGTCGGTGAAAGTCCGTAAACTCGTGCGGGGTTTGTTCTTCTGATTACCTCCCCATTTGGCAGGCGTAGGCAATTCGGTTAACTCTCCAGGTTTGGTAGGCGACACACGGGTGTCCCCTTCGGGTATGGGCTTAGGTGTCAGGCAGGCTATTAGGCATACTTAGTGCCATCATCCTGGGTTTTATAGATGAGAGGATGAGAACTCATGGGTATAGGTTGATTTGTATCATGTGCATATAGATTGATGGTTTTGATTACACTGTTTTACATATGGGCTCCCGGTTTGGATTATATATATATATATATATATATGTGTGTATGTTTTGGATTTGAACTAACCATGCAGGAGTTTTCTATCACTGAACTATTTTTTTTCGAGGTAACTATTTTCCTACTGGGCATTGTATGCTCACCCCCCTTCTTCCCTTCTTCAGGTGGTGTTCAGTGCAATCTTGATAATCAGGAGGAGTAAGAGGCCATCTTGACTGTAGTTCATTTCTTGGTAATGCTAGAAGTCTACTGTTGTGGTGTTTGGACTGTTTGAGGTTTTGTATTAGCATTGAACCAAGATTACTACTTTCTATTTTGTCTGTAAACTTATGTATGCTATTCTGGGATTCAACTTGTTGTTATAGATGATGATGATGCTTGGACATATATTTGATTTTTTCATTTTTTAATTATTATTCGGTCTATGTTTAATAGTGTATACGAACTGTGTGAGAGGTTCACGGGATGAAATTCTAAATACTTTATCAAAATAAACTGTTTACAAAACTAAAATTTTTTAAACACTTTTCAAATAAATCAAGGAATTCTATCTTTGTGAAATTCCCATTCTGCCACTGGCTCGGATTTTGGGTCGTGACAATATCTCAATTATATGTTTACACGTAGTTTATATTTTTATCTTAAGATAGTATTGAGAGCACCAGTTCCACAAATATCGGTATCGGATCAACCGATAGCAATTATACGTAAAAATTATAGCTATACTACCTAGCTAATTCGTCACAAAATAACCCTTTGATCTAAAAATGACATGTACTACTAATTAACTAAGAGACGAACTAGTGTAGATGCATGAAGTACAACGAACAAGTCCTATATATTATAATTGGTCAAAAACAAAAAGTCCTATATATTATAAGCATATGAACAAGACTTACTTGTTTAGAAACCGTCGCGTTGATGTAAGGAAGTTATCTACATGATCGAGAATGTGACTCCTTAACTGAATCTGAGTACCTGAAATGATTTGATCAATCAATACTGTACGCCAGATACGTACTCCGAAAGCTTCATTTGTTGAATCATATATATTGTAGGTCATAGTACAACATTAATATTACTAAGCTAATAACAATATAGGTCATAGTACAATATTAATATGTTGTACATTAGTTTCCGTTTAATATATTAATTGCAATAGGATTAATCCATAATCACAAAACCTGATCAATACTCGGAAAAACATTGTTACCGATCGACTTTTTATACAGCCGGTTAAATATATGTATACGAGATGTATTAATAACAGTTGCAAATGATTGGTTAGACATGTCTGATCAAAGCACAAAGTTCTTGTTTACAAATATATATACATGCATGCTGACTTCTTTAGTCAGTCAGATTCCACATAGTTAAGTTTTATCACATAGGCTACATTTTTGGGTCATATCCTCTGTTTATTATCTGTGTATCTAATTAGATTTTGACACAGTAACATAAATTTAGAGCATTTTTCAACTTCTCTATAATTGGACAGAAAAGCAGATGCCAAATCGACAAATCATCTGCTTCTAGGATGTTTATGGGGACTCCCACATCGTGTGGGGCCAACTGCCCTTTTGAGCCTTGACGGAAGATTTTAGAGTATTTACAAGAAATGTGTGTGTGTGTGTGTTTTTACACCTATTTATTATCGTTTTATTTTTCTAAATGACCATTTGTAATAGATTAATTTATGTAAATATATCTATGTAATGTTTGGATATCAATTTTATGTATGTTATATCAATTGTTTTATTAGTATATCAAATTTATATAAAATATATAATTTTGATAGTGTTTGATATTGATGTATGATTTATTTTTGCTTTCTCAATAAATTTGGCCATTGTTAATAGTGTTTGAAAAATGGTTTCTAACACTTTTACTTATAAAATAAAAAAAATTACAAAAATAGGAAGGTCAGTTTTTTTTTTTTTTCCATGCTCATAATGTTTTTATTAGAAAATTGTTACTTTTTAAAAATTGTTTTAGGAAAATGCTATTTTAAAAATAATTACTAATGATCAATTTCTGAAAAATGGTTACTAGTACAAGTTACTAGTTATATATTAGTTATAAATCTTTGATTCCTAGTCACCAGTACTTGAAAATCGGTTACTGGTTATTAGTTATTATTTTAAAAAATATTATTTTTCGAAATAGTTTCTTAAAATGATATTTTTCCATTAAAAATCATACCGAAACCTACGAAAAACAGAGACACTGTATTTTTCTATTGTTTTTTCTAAAAATTCTGTAAACCTAATTTTCACTTTGAAAACAGTCATTTTTAAATAAAGGCCCAAAATTCGGCTATTCAGCTAAGAAGCCCATTTTGTTAACCTGTGACGTCCGTGTGTACAGACCTAAACCTTGGTGTAAGCCAGTTCGTTCAGCCCAATATATGGTGGCCTGGCCGAGTGGTCCAACAGATTTGACATATCTATTTTGCCATTTTTTCAACAATCTAAATGTATATTTTCTTTTCATATATATATTTTCATGAACTCAAGATCGATTATATAATTTAGTCAAAAATCAAGGGTATGTACTTAATTATACCTTTAATTTGTTAAAAAAAAACACTATTTTTAATTTTGTTGTATAGCTAAATCTAAAGATTTCAATTTGTTGAAGATTTTGAGCAATTTTTAAATTTTGGTGATTCTTTCTTTTGATCATTATGCTTTAGACATTTACAATACAGAAATTATGGTTGTGAAAGGGATTCGCGAAGGAAAGAATATGACATTAGATGGGAAAGCGCTAATAAGATGAGAAGGACCAAGTTTGGTTAATTTGAGCAATAATAATTGATTGGGAGACCAAAACTCATGACAGATGTTTGGCTAGCCAATCCCCACGAATCTAATTAACATCATAATCACCATAATTATACGCTATGGGACCAACTAATATAGTCTAATCAACCTAAAGCTATTAGTCAAACCCTTATAAAAGTGTAGCCTGCAGACATTGATATATGAAACTATACAACTTGGTAAAAATTTTCATGAAGTACGGTTGTAAATATAGTCTAGTGTTCACCGCACATCAGTCCAGTTTGAGGTCTTAAATTAAATATTTGAATTCCCGTAACTTGAAGTTAAAAAAAAAAAAAAAACTTAATAATCAGTCAAGAAGCATTGGGAAATT
Source organism: Parasponia andersonii (assembly GCA_002914805.1). NCBI lineage: Eukaryota > Viridiplantae > Streptophyta > Magnoliopsida > Rosales > Cannabaceae > Trema > Trema andersonii. The sequence continues at coordinate 346,932 of JXTB01000098.1, forward strand.
AAGTATCTCTGTAAAAGCTACCATGGTGCATCAGAAAAACAAGTACTGGTTTTTACAATATTGTGGAAACCTATTTGAGAGATTTATGCCTAAAAATTTATTCTTATAAATACCTAAAAATATGAATGATATACATTTATAATGTAAATATTCGCTACGTTTTATATATTTCGTTATAAATTTGAACTATAGTATATATTTTAAAATATGTGCTAATTTTTAGTATAATTTTTATTCACGAAGGTATATCACAGAATACATTTAATGTATGAAATGTATACCATAATATATATTTTATGTATAAATAATAGTGATTTATATTTTTCAAAAAATGAGTATTTATGAAATAAAAATAAAAATAAATATGTATAAAAATATAGTTTTGAAAATTGGTATTTATAAATTTTTCCAACCTATTTTTTTATTTTATTTCAATAATAGTCATTTTATACCTATTTTTTAGAAATGTGGCACCACAAGTATTTTATACATAAAACATTTATCGTAATATACATGTTAAAGTGTATACCATAGGTATGAAAAATATACATATTTCACAGAACATGTATATCACATATTTTACAAATGAAATGGATATCTAAAAAATGGGCATTCGTGAAAAAAAAAAAAGAAAAAACAGGTATTTATGAAATATGAGGAGAAAAACGTATTGGGTGTAAATTTCACCACATATTTACGTATCTAAAAATAAACACTAGATTTATTAAAAAAAAAAAAAGCGGTAGATATTATGTAAGAATGGGAATTTTATGGTAATGTCCAAGTCTTCTACCGTAAAACAAAAATAATTTGGGATATTTTGCTAAAAATTACGAAGTCTAAAACAGAACTGATATGTAATATTCTCGAACTACCAGTCTTCCCTATTCATCCATGATAATGGTAGATGGTTGACCTTGTCGAAGACAAACTTTTTTTAGTTGGTCCACTCTTCAACTCGTTTGACCAAATATAGTTTCCTTGATTTTTCTTCTTAATATTTATAATAGTACCAATATATTTCCTCAAAGACCTTATTTTTACGTCACACTGAACTACCCTACAGAAGAAAAACGAATTATCCTCAATTTTTTTTTTTTTTAAAATGTTTGAAAGTGTATAACCACTCTGTTTTGTAATTCACTTTCTGGAAGGTGGATTTTGGAATTTGGATACAGGGCTAAAACGCACCTCAGATATCAGAATTAAATCCAAGGCCCATATTTTTGTTTTTGTTTTCTTGAAATTATTATATTTTAGTGGTATATATTGTTATTTTTTTTTGGATGGAAGTATATATTGTAGTGGGTCAAAATAGATTCGAGAGTTTGTATTTCTAGTGGGGCACACTTGGAAATTTATTTCAAAGGCGTCTCCTCCAATGTATTACGTTCTTGTTTTATTTTAAGTTTCAAGAATATATTAAAATTCCCATCAAACAAGAATAATCTATAAATTCTAAGAATGGCAGCTTGAGGGGAAAAAAAAAAAAAAAAAAAAAAAAAGGAAAGCAAGCTGAGCAACACGTTTGACATTAAATGCAAATTCATTGATGGTGCCTTTGAAGTTCAACAACAATAATATCACGGACTTAAAAACATTAACATAATTTTTGCGAAAATTTAAGGTTACTCTTGAAGCAAATTTAGTATTTTGACGTGGACAAGAGTAGCAAATTTACATTAACTTCACGATCGAAGATTTTGCTTTTAATTAAGTGATAATGATCACTATTATGGTAGACAATTTACTAATTAACCACCATTTTTCTTAATGTTGATTTGAAATATATGATGATAGAATATATATATATATATATATATATATTTTTCCCATATAAATTTAATATAGCTCGAAACAGACAAAAATTTACTTACGTCTTCTCCCAGTTATTTTGTTCTCTGACTAGGGATGATATTATGGACTACGTAATGGACCTTAATCGATAGTCTATGTAACTTGAACTGGTCTAATTCTTCCCAAATTTTATTGCCAAAAGTCTCAGAAAGAAAAAAAAGAAGAAGAAGAAGAAGAAGATATAATAAGTCTACATGGTCTCAATTCAAGGTAATTTGCTTGGCATAGCCGTATAATTTAGCCTTGATGTTACTTTCTAAGAACCATATTCAAGCGATGAAATCATTGATTTCCATATATGCAAATAGAACAAATTTTAAGCTATAAGGAAATCATTGACTCTATTTGCAATTGTTGAGTTTTACTTCTTTTTATTATCTAGTGCATTAAAATGAGGAGGAGAAAGGTTGGTCACTTGGTAAAAAACTGATTCATGCTCTCTGTATGATATATCATATATGACCTTTTCCTTTTTGTTTGATGATAATCATGTATGTTGATACAATAAAAACATATACAATGTAACAAACCACATAGATCTAAGAACAGAGCTAAAACATATGAATGAGAAGAAAAAAGCGTCAAGCATAAACAGCTTTGCTCTAAATTCACTATTAACACTAACAAAATTAAGAACAAAAGTTTCTCCGCACAAGCTAAACCAAAAAACCCATCTTCAATTGCAAATTTATCATAGCAAAAATCGGGGGAAAAAAAACAACAGAGAAGCAATACAATGAAGTTGTTTAACTCACCTGTGAAAACTGCGAACAAATGCCCGTTGAAGAAAAGCTGCTTCTTTTGTACAACCTTTTGAGCCTTTTTACAAAACACATTGGCATATTAATGATACAATAATCAACTAATGGGGTCAAGTTAAATATCTCTTTTGAGTTCAAATTAGTTTTGAAAAAAAGGGTCGGAAAAGATTTAAGCAAAGAGAAAAGGAGAGAAGCTTCAGGTGATCTACAATAGAAAACTTTTCGAAAATATTGTCCAACCGGGCATATATATTCATTAAATTCTGATATTTTGACACGTGTCAGTCACTTATTGGTAATGAAAAACTCTCAAAGGCCAATCAAGTGAAGTTGAAGATCGAAGTGAAGGGATTGTTTGGCATTGACCGGTAGATTATAGGTGATAATTACCGGTTGGAGAATGCCAGATAGGCAGTGAGGACTAACCAAACATTCTCAAAAGACTTGGGGTGTGGCAATGACTTGTTAGTGGACTGACCAAACAACCTTTCTAAATCTATTCACTGCCAAACAATGTCTTACTCTTTCTACAGCCCGTATCAAGTTAAAGGTGGAGGGTAAATCTGTAATTAAAAAACCTTTGTTCTTTGATGGGTCCCAATCATTGTCATACGAATGCATATAGTTTGGAACTGCACATCGAATACCCACACGTGCTTCTCTTGAAAAAGGCAAAAAGAAAAAAGAGAAAAAAAAAAAAGGAGAGGGGAAAAGAGTATTTGCCAATGATGAGTTCAAGGCTAGTGATGATCACATTCATAAATTGATATATGCGACACATATGAGAATCCCATGATGGGTCCAATACGACATTCATTATCCCTCACAATTTGTCGTTAACAAAATACAACGTTCATAATATGTATTTGAAAATATCTATTTATAGAAATATGCATTATTGTTCTTGTTTTTAGATAAGGGTGGTGTCTATAGGAATTTGAACTTAAAACCTTCGTGTTAGGAATAATTCGTTATCTCTAACCACAAATTCTTTTGGGATGTAAAGCCATGAGAGGATTAAATTTTGTTTTATTTATCGATTCATTCGTTCATTATTATGTACCTTATGCTAAACCAACAATATCGCAATGGTGATTTTCTTTAATATTTTTTGTTTGAGCTAAATATTTGGATCTAATGATTATAGGACTATAAGGACCCGGAGCTTAATTTGCATATTAGTAACTCATCAGTCAAATTGCTCCATTTCAAGAGATGTAGATAACCTACCATTCCAAGGATTAAGAGTTAGCATAATAGTATTCCAACAACGGATATTGATGAAATATTCAATATTCTCGTAGATTTCAAAGGAAGTTATCTAAAGCAACGCTAGCTAAAGATGCTACTTCAAGCTAGCTTGTGCCTTACATATTGTTTTAAAAGGTTTCACATCATAATTTCCAATCAAATTTGCTGGGAAAGTTTTCTAGTCGCGAAAGGTAATCAATATCCCAAGTAAATGATATTAAGTTGCATTATTCACTAATAGTTACTTAGGTGTGTGTGTCTACATAGTATTGCCATCAAAATTTTATACAAAAAACTAACACAAGATAATGTGACATGCATTTATTTGAATTACTTTATATGTTAAAGTTGGGTTACATTATTTTATAAAGTTGGGTTACATCATTTAAAATAATGTGGCTAAAAATAATGCAATATTACTAATGTAAGTTTTTAGTCAAAAATTTTGATTTATCTAGTATTACTCATATATATATATTTTAACTCCTATAATATAGAAAATAGGTGGCGAACTAATGATAGAGCCAAAAATGTATTTAAAAGAAAAAAAATTAGAGTGTGGTCCTTTTTCCCTTTGCTATATCTATTTATATAACAAATTTAGCTCATGTAATAATAAGTACATTATCTTACATTTTGAGGTGTGATAATTTTTTATAATTAGTCATTAATTAAAAATATTAAGTCAAAAATAATGTGATATGAGGTCAATTAAAAAAATATAGTGTGTCAAAATTATATTGGACAAGAGAAGATTATGACGTCTCAAGTGTCAATTTCTTATTAGAAAATTGACAAGATCATATTACATCATCATCAAGCCATGCGTCACTATAATACTGGGCCATGTGTCAAGCCACAATTAGACCTCATCACTAAGTGCGAGGAGTCAGGTCAATACTTTCCACTTACAACACCTCGTCACCGACACCTTGTCACCGAGCTGTCCGAAAACTTTGTCACCAGGCTGCCTTTAAAAGTTGGTTCCACATTAAGTTTCACAGAGGATGCCTATAAATATAAGCTGAAATACTATTTGTATAGGGGGACAATTTCCTAATAAAGAAATAGTAGTTGTTGGAGCGGTTTCTCACCAGCCGTCTATGTGTCTCTGAACCACTGATGGTATATTCTCCAACTATCTACGTGTCCTCGCTATCCCAAAGTACTCTGAACTCCAAACAGGGTCGGAGAGGCGGGGGTGGCTATCTGCAAAAACTCTCTGATACTTAAGTCAGTGGTCTATCTTTGTTTTTTGGTAGCAAGGAATTAGTTCTGTATGAGTATATGTTTGTTGCTTGCTTATAAGCTTTTTTATATATTTCTTTCTGTAAGCGTACATGCTCCTCTCGGGAACGTATAGCTTATACATATATAGTCCTAAGATTGTGAACCATGCGGGTCTCAATCTCAGGACTGAGTACCTTTCTCCTCAAAGTTTTTTCCAGAAATCACAGACCGAGATTTCTATGATCTCCTCTGTATCACCGTAGCCTGATTTCCGCCGCCTCCTACGGCTTGAATCTGTCAAGGGTGAGATTTGGGTAAATCGCCGTTCTGTCAGGACGGCTTGCTCCTTGCGCACGCCTACCCAGGATCGCATTAAATGCTCTGTCTAGGTCTGGAGTCGTGAATTGCTTTCTATTGTATTCTGGTGGATGGGGCTTCCGACCCCCCAGTTGTCGAGGTAAGGGTCGGACTAGGCCGAGACTGTACAGGGTCTGTGATGAGCTCGGCCCTAACCTCGGACGGCCTAATGGCCGATTGTGAAATCACGTGTGACCCGCGTGGTCTTTAACTAATTACTCTCGACACCTATCGGACGGTGGACCCCTTTTGTGACCTATTCTGCCGCTCGATCGTCCACGTGGCGTATGACTTGAGAATGGGTCCCACAGTAGTATACAACATATTTTATTACTTTTGCTCTGTCTCTCTTTCTCAAATATACCAAACCAAAGCATATTACTCTCAGCCTTCCACTCTCTTTAACCGAGCCTATCATTCTTCAGCCTTTAAACCTTAGGTCAAATCTATTTTCTTCAATTACCAATTATTTTTCTTTACGAATTCCTTTACCATCTCAGACCTTACTTTTATTCATTGGATCTATTGATTATATCACATACTATATATAAATATCACCGTCTCTTGTTATTTCTCGGCTTTATTACCATATGATTGCATCATTTTTTTATACCAACCAGTGGCCATTTTGTTTTCTTTCTTCGCATCACATATTCTGATATATATATATATATACATATATATATATATATATCATATTACATATACATTTACATAATATCTAATTATTATTTTATGGTTATTATTATTAATTCATGCATATTTTGGGAATACTAAGCTACTAATCCTGTTATTTTCTATTGCTCCAAATATTTACAGGACATTGATTATAAATATATTGTATTAACATTTAAATTCTACACTATAAATATTCGCAAACTGAGTTATAGCGTATATGACCCTTGTTTGCGGTTCATGTTAAATTTAGTACTTTAATTTTCTTTTATTTTTGACAAACTCGCTGGAATCACCTCTATCAAAGATCTAATTTTCTAATTATTTATTTTCAATATTATTTATTTATATTTCTTACTATATAGACGGTATCATCTGCGTCAAAAACAAAAACTATCTAACACATGGTGATGGTCATTGAAGATACTTATACTTGTTTACTTACATGTTGAGCTGTCAAAAATACTAATTATTTTTTGACATGTGGAATTGTATCATTACAATTTTTCTATGTCATTTTCTCTGTTTTCTACCAATATCTTGCTTATCATTAATTAAATGTTCTTACACTTAATTAATTTCTCCCTAATCAAATTACAAAAAAGTGACTCCGGAACAATATGTATACTGATATACAAATTATTTTGCTATAATATTTGAAAAGCAAGATTTACTTAAAATGGACATAAAATTCGGCCATCTTGCTATAAGCGTGTAAATGAAAGCTACTATTAAGGGCAACATTTCTTTTTATTGGAAATTTCTACTTATTCTTTTTATCTTTATTTATAATTTTTCCTTTTACTAGATGGGTAAGAAACTTAGGGTTTAGAAATGAGACAGTTTTTTGATAACCAATAAACACAAAGAATAGTGTAGGTAGGTCTTATTTAATTAGATTTTCTAGTTTTTTTCTTTTACTAAAATAAAATGTGAGGTGTAATCAAGTATATTCAAAGACCTGGGGTACTGATTAGGTATCTGTTTTAGAGGCGGCCATTTGTTCCTAGTCTTATTGTTTTAGTGTCTTTGCTTTTGGTTATTGTTCATTTTGCCGACTAGCCATTAAAGAAGTCTCTCTATTGTTCATTTCTGAGGATATTTCAAGAAAAATTAAGATATAAAAATAATAATTTTTGTTTAAAGACGATTGTATTACGAAATTGAGTTATAAGTTTTGCTCTTCTAGCTAGGAATTATTTTTTTTTCTCTTTTTTATTAAATTTTTCTTCGTCCCTAATTAAATTTTAAAAGTTAATTTAGAGTGTGGTACGGACGGAACGGTGGAAAGAGAGCAACGTAGCATTAGTTTAATCTTCGAAACAAATGGTAACCTATATAGTGTGATGGAAGTAAAACTAAAATAGAACAAGAAAAGAATGGAAGAAACGTGAGTGGCTCAGTATTTGATTTAATGTATGTGGATGTTTAGTATAATACAACATCTAAAGGCTGTGGATTATTTACTCCCCACATGATTAATGGAGTCCTATAATTGTTTGATCTTAAAAAAAAAAAAAAAAGTTCGTGGAATAGAAGAAAAGAAAGGAGATGATAGATTGGTACGGGAGGGGGTGCGGAGAGAATAGACAAAATTTGGTTAAGAGATATTTTAGGAAAAATAAATGGTACAAAAAGTGGCAATTAAAGTTTTAATTAAATGTGTGGTTTTAGAATTAGCGTGAAAAAAATAAACAGATGGATTGTAATAGAGCCGCCATGCAGTTTAGTTTTATTGTGACGTACTATTTTACTCTTTTTTAGCCTTTTGGTGAATTACCATTTTGTTCGTGTAACATATATGTTTTATTTTTTTAATACCTAAAATAATACGACAATTGATAACAAAAAACAAAAAAAAACGACAATGTTCAAAATAAGAAGCCTTTGCGACACGCTTACTCTGTTCCTCATTCATCTACAATCAGTCTCCACGTCGATGTTCAAGGGATATTTAAGGCTCCATTTTTGTTTTTGTTTTTGTTTTTTTGTTTTTTGGCATCTTCCACGCTGCTACTCTCGAAAATAATTATTAATGCATGATTTGGGTTTTGTTTATCTTTCTTGTTGATTTTCTTACTGCTTATTTTCTTTCATATTATTTGAGAAAATGGTGTATATAGAGTCAATCCTTTTAAAATAAGTGTAAGAGGGCATAAAATACATAAGAGTTAACCTCATCACATTGCTCAACATCAAACACTTGCCACCTAACAAAGTAACACTTAGGACAGAACAGTTACTCCTTAAAACTCTCGAGTTTAACTCAGCTAGAGAGAGAGAAGCGTAAGCGTGGTTGATTAATGCTACCAAGTCCAAGTTAATTACCAACTTACTCAAATTTTTGGAATTTGTCAGATTGAAAGGTATAATGATTAGAAGGAACAAGAATTTGTACTATATCACTCTAGTTTAATTTAGAGTTAAAGAAGTGAAGATTACCGAGTTAAGCAAAAAGTTCGATTACTACTATCTTCTTCATGTTATTAGTTAATATTTTTTGAGTTAGCAAGTCCACGTTGACCTGAAATAGTTCAGTAATCAATTCTCATTTTTCAATAACTATGACTTAGTGACATATTTAATTTTCAAGCAATATGGATATAATTCAAGTGTCTTTAACAAATGCTCCTATGTTTGTTGTTCTAGAACTTGATTCACAGGCTAGTAGGCTAATGCACTCGATGAAATGTTTCCAAAGTGTGACGCGTCACCAAAAACAAGGAAACTTGATTCAGAAAATATATTATTCAACAGGCCAATAGCACAATGTTAAACAAATCAATAATTGTAGCTCACCAACCAACTGCAATAGGAATAGTGAAAAGGTAACCGTAATAGGAATAGTAAAATCCGCAATAAGAATAGTAAAAAGGACGGCCGCAATAGAAATAGTAAAAAAGGCAGTCGCAATAGTAATAGTAAAAGATGGAGTTCACACCACCTTTCAAGTTCTATAAATACGGAGGATTTCATCACTTGTTTAGTATCTCATTCTAAATCCTCTTCCTTTCTAAGAGAGAATTCGAGCCTAGGAATTCTTCTTAGTGTCCCACTTATTTTCTCATAAATTGTTTAGAGAGAGTGTTTTCTCCTATTTTAAGAGAGAGAGAGGTTCATTTGTTCTCTCCTTATATTTAGAGAGAAGTGAGTTATAATCTCCTTTTCATAGTGAAATTCTTCACAGGCTTATCCGTGGACGTAACCTAAATTGGGTAAATCAAGTTAATTCTTTTGTGTGCTTTATTTTTTTCATTTTATCCAAATTTTCTCAACTCATATTTTAGCTGTGTGTTATCGCTTCCGCAAAGTCGATCTCCTAACAGTGGTATCAGAGATATTAGTTGGAGTACTGTTTATATATTTGGACTATTCACGTATACGATACTATTCACGTATACGGTACTATTCATGTATATGGTACTGTTCACATACAGTGAAACGGTGGTAACTGAACAAATCGTGGTAAACAAAAATAGCAGCAAAATTCGATATTGAGAAGTTTAATGGGATCAATTTCTCTTTGTGAAAAATAAAGATAAAGACAATCTTGAGAAAAGATAATTATTTAGAAGCAATTGGGGAAAGGCCTACTGAAATTACTGATGATAAAAGGTAGGACGAGATAAATAAAAATATTGTCGCTAACTTACTTCTGACACTAGCAAATGGAGTTCTATCGAGCATTGAGGAGAAGAAGTCAGCCAAGGAGATATGAGATACAATGATAAAGTTGTATCAGACCAAGTCACTTCACAATAAAATTTTCTTGAAGAGAAGGCTTTATACTCTTTGGATGGCGGAATTAACAACGGTGATCGACCACATCAATACCCTCAACACTCTATTCTCACAGCTCACAATAATGGAGCATAAAATAAAGGATAATGAACGTGCAGAAATCTTACTTCAGAGTCTACCTGATTCGTATGATCAACTCATCATAAATGTGACCAGTAATACTATAACTCTTGTTTTCAACGATCTTACAGCTGCTGTTCTTGAAGAAGAAAATCGGCGTAAGAACAAGGAAGACAGATTAGCAAGTTCACAGTAAGTAAAGGCTTTGACAATGAGAGGGAGATCAACAGAATGTAGCCCCATTGGGAGTCAGAGTCATAGTAGATCAAAGTCAAGAAGTAAGAAGAATGTCAAGTGTTATCACTGTGGCAAGAAATGGCACGTCAAAAGGGATTGTTGGCAACTCAAGAAGAATGAAGATTCCAGAGGGAAGGACCCCGAGTCATCAAATGCTCAGGGGAATATTGCAAATACTTCAGATGATAGAGAAATCCTATATAGTGAAGTAGCAACAATTTATAAGGACAGACGGTAGCTCACTGATGTTTGGTTAGTGGATTTGGGAGTAATATGGCACATGACTTGTTTCACACATATGAACCTGTCTCTGGAGGATCTGTATTCATGGGTAACGATCATGTCTTAGAGATCGCTAGGATTGATATTATCAAGATAAAGATGTACGATAGCACTATTTATACTATTCAAGAGGTGTGACATGTGAAGGGCCTGAAGAAGAATCTATTGTTTTTGGGACAATTAGATAACCTTGGTTGCAAAACTCGTGTCGAGAATAAGATTATGAAGATTATGAAGGGCGCACTTATAGTAATAAAGGCGGAGAAAATCGCAGTGAATCTATACATGCTTAAAGGAGATACACTGATGGAAGCGGAGGCATCATTTGCTTCAACAAATTCTAGAGAAGAATCAACGATGATGTGGCATCGTAAGCTTGGCCATATATCGGAACGAGGCTTGAAGATTCTCTCTGAACGGATGTTGCTTCCTGGTCTCACAAAGGTATCTTTACTTTTTTGTGAGCATTGTGTCACAAATAAGCAGCATAGATTAAAGTTTAGCACATCTAGTTCTAGAAGTAAAAAAGTTCTAGACTTAGTTCACTCTGATGTTTGGCAAGCACCGGTAATGTCCCTAGGAGGAGCTAGATACTTTGTATCTTTTTTATTGATGATTACTCCAGGAGATATTGGGTGTTTCCTATCAAGAGGAAGGCATATGTATTTTCAGTCTTCAAAATATTCAAAGCACGGATAGAGCTTGAATATGGAGAAAAGATTAAGTGTTTAAGGACGGACAATAGAGGAGAATATACAAGCAATGAATTTGATAACTTATGTCAACAAGAAGGTATTAAGAGTCAGTTCATAGTGGCGTACACTCCTCAACAAAATGAAATGGCAGAACGGCTGAACAAAACCTTGTTGGAAAGAACAAGAGTAATGTTGAAAGCTGCAGGTCTACCCAAGACATTCTGGGCAGAAGCAGTCAAAACTGCCTGTTATGTGATTAATCGTTCTCTATCAACAACGATTAATCTGAAGACACCGATGGAGATGTGGACTGGTAATCCAGCTGATTATTCTCGCTTACATATGTTTGGATATCCTGTGTATGCGATATACAATGCTTAAGAAATCACAAAACTAGATTCAAAGTCCAGAAGGTGTGTACTCTTAGGATATGCTGATGGAGTCAAGGGATATTACTTATGGGATCCCACTGCATATAAGGTTGTTATCAGCAGAGATGTGATATTTGTAGAGAATAAACTACAAAAGAAGGAAGACGATAGCAGACCAGAAAGTACTACAGTTTAGGTAGAAAAGAATACTGAAGATTCAAATTCTTCTGAAGTAGGACTAGAGTACGAAGTAGAAGAACCAGTTGAAGAAGGGGATTCTAAAATTCCTCGGTCAACTCGTGAGAGAAGAACACTGGCATGATACTCAGATTATATCACTGAGAATAATATTGCATACTATCTTCCAACAGAGGATGGAGAGACAACAACTTTCCATAAGGCTACCAAAAGCCTGGATATATCCCTATGGATGGCAGCAATGTAAAAAGAGATTGAAGCCCTTCACAAGAACAAGACATGGGATCTTGTTTCGCTACCACAAAGAAGGAAGGCTATTGGCAACAAATAGGTTTACAAGATCAAGCATGATAGTAATGATCAAGTGGAGCAGTATCATGCGAGATTGGTGGTAAAAGGATATGTTCAGAAAGAAGGTATTGGCTTCAATGAGATATTTTCACCTGTAGTTCGACTGACTACAATTAGAGTGGTTCTGGCGATGTGTGCTACATTTGACCTATATCTAGAGCAGCTAAATATGAAAACTAGTTTTCTTCATGGAGAACTTGAAGAAGAGATTTATATGCTCCAACTAGAAGGTTTTGCTGAAATAGGCAAGGAGAACTTGGTTTCTAGGTTGAACAAATCTCTATACGGTCTTAAACAGGCGCCGAGGTATTATTATAAGAGATTTGATTCCTTCATCATAAGCCTTGAATACAACAGACTCAGTTCAGACTACTGCACATGCTTCAAGAAGTTTGATGAAGATAGTGACTTCATTATCTTATTGTTGTACGTGGATGACATATTGGTAGTGGGCTCCAACAAAGGCAGAATCCAAGAATTGAATGCATAGTTAGCTAGGGAATTTGATATGAAGGACTTGGGACTAGCAAACAAGATTCTAGATATGCAAATTCACTGAGATAGAGGTAACAAGAAGATTCGATTTTATCAGAAGAATTATTTGAAGAAAATCTTACGCCGCTTCAATATGCAAGATTGTAAGTCGATTTCTACCCCACTTCCTGTTAACTTCAAGTTATCCTCTGGGATATGTCCTAGCGATGAAGCGTAGAGGATGGACATGTCTCAAGTATCGTATGCATCAGCAGTGGGAAGCCTAATGTTCACTATGATATGTACAAGGCCAGACATTGCACAAGCAGTGGGAGTGGTTAGTCGATATATGGCAAATCCTAGTGGAGAGTGTTGGAATGTTGTGAAGAGAATTCTGAGATATATTAAAGGAACCTCAAATGCTGCATTATGTTACAGAGGATCAGAATTTACTGTCAGAGGATATGTTGATTCAGATTTTACGGGTGATCTTGACAAACGAAAATCTACTACAGGCTATGTGTTTACTCTTGCAGAAGGAGCTGTAAGTTGGGTTTCAAAACTGCAAACTGTTGTGGCTTTATCTACAACAGAAGCAGAATACATGGCAGCTACACAAGCTTATAAAGAGGCTATTTGGATTCAAAGTTTATTGGAAGAGCTCGGGCACAAACAAGAAAATATTCCTCTATTTTGTGACAGTCAGAGTGCCTTGTACATTGCAAGGAATCCAACATTTCATTCGAGGACAAAACACATTGGCGTTCAATATCACTTTGTTCGAGAAATAGTAGAAGATAGAAGTATGGATACGAAGAAGATTCATACAAAGGAGAACCTAGCAGATGCTTTTACCAAACTAATCAACACTGACAAGTTCCAATGCTGTAGATCCTAATATGGCCTAGCAGAAATATAAGCAGCATGAAGAATTAACAAGGGAAGAAAAGAGAGATTTATCAAGTGTGAAGACATGATTAAAATCAAGTCTTCAAGTGGGAGAATGTTGAACAAATCAACAATTGCAGCTCACCAATCAGCCGCAATAGGAACAGTGAAAAAGTAGCCGTAATAGGAATAGTAAAAACTGCAATAGGAATAGTAAAAAGAGCAGTCGCAATAGAAATATTAAAAGGGGCAGCCGCAATAGCAATAGTGAAAAGAGCAGCCGCAATAGCAATAGTAAAAGATAGAGTTTACACCATTTTTCAAGTTCTATAAATACGGAGGGCTTCATCACTTGTTTAGGATCTTACTCTAAATCATCTTCCTTTCTAAGAGAGAAATCAAGCCTAGGAATTCCTCTTAGTGTCCTACTTGTTTTCTCTTAAATTGTTTAGAGAGAATATTTTCTCCTATTTTAAGAGAGAGAGAGGTTCATTTGTTCTCTCTTTATATTTAAAGAGAAGTGAGTTGTAATCTTCTTTTCATAGTGAAATTCTTCACAGCCTTATCCGTGGACATAGCTTAAATCAGATGAATCACGTTAATTATTTTGTGTGCCTTATTTTTTTCATTTTACCCAAATTTTCTCAACTCGTATTTTAATTGTGTGTTATCGCTTCCGCAAATTCGATCTCCTAACACACAGGTGTTTTATCTGGGAGATGGATTTTGGGATTTCTCTTGGGAATTGGTTTGAAGCCAGCATAAGAATGTTTGTGGCTCCACCAATATTTTTCTGGTAAATCTCCTCAAAAATTGTTCCTAGACAGAGCGAGAACCGTTATAAATTTAGAGAGCCGAAAAGGTGAGGTGGGAGAGAACCACCGAGTTTGTTATCTGACAGAATGATAGTTCCAACTTCCATTTCAGCAAGCCACAGTGTCAGGGGAAATGTTCCTTCAAGCTCGTTTTCATTCAAGTCCAGAAAATTAAGTCTCTTCTGTGTGGAAATCCACCTTGAGATTTCTCCTGCTAGTCTATAAGACCTCAATGACAATTTAGATATAATATATACATGATCCTATCTTTATCCATAGCTTGTATTTTCACTCAATTTTAAGTGTCTTTGGTATTTTCTACTTCTTAGATATCAGTCTGAATATACCAACTTGGGACGTCTCATGGAGAGGCATGGCTCAAAGCTTTTAGGGGTCCCTCATACAAGGATCGTATAACAAGTTCTAGCCTCTTCCAGAAATTCTCTGCTCGGAAAACCTGAGGTAAATTATCTATTTCAACTTTCAAGTTTCGACTCATTTTATGTTCTTTTAAAGGCCATGTGTAACGCAGAGACAACGGAGTGTTTTAATTGGAAGGATTGAATTAATTGTTTCAATATGGTTATTAGGCTTACTGGTCAATTGTTCTAAAATAGGTTTCAGTTTCGTTCCTAGAAGCGCTGATGCGTCTTCTAGACAGATCTGATAAATCAAACCATGGTGGATCGTGGCTTCTGTTCAGTTTTGATCAATGCTGAATGGAGAGATGAAGGTTGCGATGACTTTTTGATGTAAATGTTATGACACTAAATGAACTCCGGGAGTAAGTAATTTATGTTCTGACTTGTATTACCTCAATCTTAGATTTTCCCACTTTGTTCATATTACTAGGAGATCATATTTAAATTTAGATCTTTTTATAAGAGAATTTTAATTGTCACTCCGTTATATTCAAATGGAGTTAATCATTGATATTTAAGTTGCTTTCATTTCGTAGGGTATGAATTTTCAGTGAAAATAAATAAATAACTAAGACTGACCTATTCCTTTCATATGTTAAAGTTTAGCGGAATCTGCTCCTTTTAACACAATCTTTGGCCTAGGTTGATTGATCTCCTCCTTTTTCTTGTCCTCGATCAATTTTCCATATCACCATTCCATATTCAAGAGTACTGGTTTGACATTAACTCATCCTTAAGGTTTACAGTTCCTCTAATACTTGTCAGTGTACTTTCACATAGCCTTCTTTTCCACCAATTAATAAGGTTTACTTTACAATCAAATGCATTAATTCAATACTCTGAATTTTTTTTTTCCATCTTCGCTATATTTTTCTTTTTTCTATATTCCTATTGTCCTTCGATGTGTGTACGTGCATGTGTTCATGTTTCTATGACATTATTCACAGCTTGGTGGCTAAAGCACATGTTATGTTTTCAATGGGTGATGCAATTGCAATTGATATGCTAATGATAATTATTTATATTCTTGGTAACTAATGACCACCGCTTACTATAAATTTAAAGAAAAATATCACATATACTACTAAGACTTGAATCTTTAACCCTTCCAAACTCACATACACATTCTTAAAGTTTTAGACCAACTATCCACCACATTGCTTTCACTAAAAGCAACGTAATTGTCCATAAATTGTACGGCATGTACCTTTAGTGCCGCTTTATTTACCTTTATCATCCCCTATAGGCCTACAACATCACTTTTGCCACCTTGCAGGTTTTTTTTTTTAATTTTTGGAATATTATCATTTTTATATCTTATATTTTGATATTTTGTTCAAATTATATATTATATTTTGATTATTATCAACATTGACCCTTAGAAACCAATTTAAAGTAATTAATGTACTAAGATGTTTAAAAATTAAAAATAAACTATATAAAAACTGAATCGAAAATAAGCTTATTAAATCATCTTAGTAAATTAACTGTTCTAAATTAGTGTCAGGATATAAATTTGTAACAAATTTTAAATCTAATGATCAATGTTGATAATAACCAAAACACAAAATATAAATTGAACAAAATATCAAAATATAAGGTATAAAACTGATACTATCCTATTATTTTTTTAATTAGATTTCGAGCCAAAATTATGCCTTTGGGGTTGACTGTTACAGATCAAATAAAAGATAGGTAGACCAATTACACAATAAATTTAATTAAATAAACAAAATATTACAAAAAATAATTAAATAAAAATGTGCACTCTTACAGTATTGTATTATTGATTAACATAAAAAGAAATTCAACAAGTAAGAGACCATTAAGACAAAATATTTTTTTTTTCTACCTGGATGACTAGTACCAAAAAAAAAAAAAAAACAAATGAACTGAACAAAGGTATGATCTAGACACAAACTAAGCTTTTCATCATCAGATTTACCTCAAGTTGATCAGATTAATCAAGATAAAACTTCAACCTTGAAGGCACATATCTTTTGGGGAAGTATACCTTTTCCCTCAAGTCTTCAAAGTCAAAGATATCTCGAAAAACTGCACAGCATATAATTATAAAGTTGAAACATCCAATGAGTCAAGTTAGATTAAAAATGCATACATACACTATCTAGCCTTAAGAAAAGCGCTATGTGGCTGTTAATTATAGCTATCTGTTGGTCACTTTGGATGGAAATGAATGGAGTCAAATGTATTGGGTTTCTTTGCGGGTCAATGACTCGAGAGATTTTAGGGAGTTCTCTTTTTCTGACCTTTGTAGATATTGATATATTTGGTTGTAGTTTTTAATCTATACAACTTTCATTTCTTTTTGAAAATTTTTGATTCCTTTGTTGGTTGTCCCATCCAAAGCAATTTCAAAAAGAGAATTTAAGTAAAAAAAAAAAAGAAATTTAGTAAAGGATAAAAAATTGTTGTTACCTTAATTTATGTATCTTAAAAATAGTATTTGGCAACTTATCCCGAGTTGTAATGGGAAGCAAAGTTTATTCCTAACTAAAATTAAAGCTTTTGCTGATTCTAATTAGATTTTAGGTGCAAATTTTAATGAGGTCATTTGTTCTTTAAGAAAAGAATTATTTTAGTTTCTCTTCATTAAGATGGGGGACTTTAGAACACAAAAAAAAAAAAAAGGTTATTATTTGAGTTTATGATGTCGAAAAATTTCAAGACTCTAAGTAAAGACTATTATAGATATGCTTATATGAATTTAAACATCCTCATCTAGAGTGGCATATTTCAGGTAACAATGATATGAGATAACCTGCCACATGAGGTGTATACCTACCTATCTTATGTAGATTTTGACAGTTGAACTCTATCGTTAGGTTATATAAGAATTGTGTCTCGGTTTCGTTCATATGAGAAATTATTGGAAAAGTGATTTACTAACACCATAACACCGTTAAGAGGAGATGCTTTGAAACATAAAAATGATGGGACCACTCGTTTTTTATGGATCATCACGAATTTTTATTCTCCTTCATAAATACATCAAAATCACATATTCATATGCTCAAAATTAAACTTAAGCGATTCAAAGTATACTTATAAGTATGGAGAGTACAAAAAGAAAACTCTTAAAGTTAATCCCACATTAGAAATAAAGAAAAACATTTCCTTTTGAAATTTATAAAAGGAGGGACATATTACCCTATTAATTCTGTATACCTTACGAAGCACTTCTCCCCAAGATTACAACATAAGTCAACAGAAAGAGATTACGTAGGAAAAATAAATGTATAAAAAAATATTTGTTATATGCTCCATTTTAAAAACAATATTTAAAACCTTTCAAAAAAAATAAAAATATGCTCAAATTGATTAAAATAACTCACAAAATAAGACTAAGAACTGGAGAAGAATGGAGAAGATATAGGACATACTTGGATATATATTTTTATTTTCAATTTTCTATTTAAATAAACAAAAAATTACAATTTTTTTTCGAAAAACATACTTGGTAACATTGTTTTTATTTTCTATTTGAAAAAATTGTAAACAAAAATTTAAAAACTAATGGAAGTGAAAAATTTTCATTGATAAAGCAAAGGGAACACACAGATTTCCCTATCTATCATGATAGTGGCCAACGCCTCTCCCAATTATGAGATATTAGGCTACAGACCTAACTGAAAATCCTGGATAAAAATACTCATATATGCATGCAAATTCGGTCCATTCGTCGGCAGGTTTTTATTTTTTTTTTTTCCTCCTAGGACTATTTCAGAGATGTTAATCGTTACTTCATTAGGATTGTCATAAATTATTAACTAAATTACAGTTATAGAAAATTACGATTACCGATCAAAAAATTTAAATTCTAGATCAAATTACTCTTACGTAGCTCCAAATCCCAGCTCTCCACTGCGTTGATTCAATATTCTTCTATTTTTCCCCTACTGGAGCTTCAGAAGTAATTCAATTCAGAGCTTTTGATATTATATATTTTTCTAAAAGAGATTTGAGCGGCGCTCAGTAATAAATGATTGTATGAGTTGCATAAATTCATCTTACACATATTAAAAACTTGCAACATTTTTACATTGGAGTATGAGATAATCTTACTATATTTTTAAGTACGTAGTTTGGCAACATTGCTAATTATTTACCCTCAAAATTAATTTGGTGATCGTAGATATAATCTAATTACAATCATCAACCAACATTAATCATCAACCAGCCTCTTATATGTATGCTTATTAAAATCAGATGGCTCATATTCTTTTTTTATTTTTAACCTTAATTTATATGAAATTTGTCGTTGAAATTGAGTTTTCTCTACGTATTTCTTAGAAATATAAGATCTTTTGGGAGTTTAGATATACTGTATGAATAAATGAATTAAAAACAATAGAAATTACTCAACTAGGAACTCATGTTATTGGCTTTTCATGTCAAATCAATTGCTCTTCTAAAACTACAAGTGAACGGCGAAAAGAGATATATAAAAGATCTACACGCCACAAAAGAGTATTACGTCTATGTCAATGAGTTCCTATGAGGTAATAAAAATATAAATAACAAATCTACACGCCACAAAAAATGGCATATCTTTTATTCGAAAAAATTTCAATATATGCTAACGATATAGCAATTAGCAAAGTCAACAACTCACATACCCACCACATCCATTTATATCTACGAAAACTGTTCCTCCGAACAGACTGATCGTTTTGAGCAGTATATATACATACAAACATAATTACATACATACGTTGTAAAACCGCTTAAATTTTGGAAGGCTATTTCTTTTGAAAAAAAAAATATATATAAATTGAATTAAAAATTCAAATTTTGGGTTAATTTGAAAGAAATTTTGATAGAGGGACTAATTTGCAAAACTGAAGGATTATTTTGAAATAAAATTTTGAAATTAAGGACTTAAGTGTAATTTTTTAAAAAATTGCACTACCTATTTAAGAGCAGACATGTGGCATGCATCATTCTTCCTCAGCCCTTTCTCTCTCCTCTCCCTCAACGTTTTCTCTCTCTCTCTTCGAAGAACCGGCCGCCACTCCTACAGCTTCGACAAGTCACCTCCGGTCGACGGCAGTCGACGCCACCAAGCCAGAATGATGCGGCACCGCGACACCAGCCACTTGCCGAGTTGTCACGGCCACCAGAGCTCCAGAACGTCGCCGGAGAAGACAAAGTCCTGCGGAAGAAAGTGGCCGCCGGCGAAGATTCCGGCATCCAATCGCCGTGTAACCGGTCTCATTCAACTCGTCTCGTCACGATCTTCAACATGGTATATATATCTTGACTCAATATTGCCCAGATTGAATTTTGCCATTTTTGTTAATTTTGAGCTATTTTCGTTTTATATTTAAATTTTTCAATCCGACCATTACATCGTAAAATAAACCTCATATTTGTGATGTACTCGTGAAAACAAAAATTTTGATATATATATTGTCTATATTTGGTGACGGGCAAGAAAATCTAAATCGAACAGCGTAGATCGTCTCGTTTTGCGTGTCGTAGGCCCGGGTTCGGCTCGAGCCCGAATCAGTTGAACTATATATCTAACCTAGTATTTTTGGGTACTCTGAATTCAGCGGAGAAGTCCGTTTGATGATCTGAAGCTCCGATTAAAAATCGAGTTTTCAAACCTATCGATCAAAGGCTCTAAAACGATGCCCGACCTTCCAAACGATACCCAAATGGCGCCAAACTTTCTCCAGAGTTCCATAGTACTATTTGAATACTCAATTGAGATAGGGGATTCAATTTCCTTGTTTTCTATTATTTACATTAAAATTAGAATTTATTCTGAAAATGAAATTTCGTGATTTTATTAAATTGAATTATTTGAATAGTTATTTTAATGAACTATGAATTTGTGAAACATTGTAGACTGCTCTAGATATTTTTAAATATGATTTTATACAAGGTTTTATATTTGGAATTTTGTAAAACTAAAGAAACTATACTTTTGGATTTTATAGTACAAAATGGATTTTAATTAAAAATTAGAGCATATCTAGAATGTTAAACTACTGTATGGTTGTTTGAGACTCTATATATATTGCACATTTCATACGATCATGCATGAGAGTCGTCTTAGGCATCACGGTATTGTAGTAGGCGGACTAGTATACCCGCCTTCGGTGAGAGCTCGTAAACCCGCGCAAGGTTTGTTTTCTGACTATCTTTATTCAGTAGGCGTAGGTATTCGGTGTCCCTCCGGTTCGGTAGGATTTGACACATAGGTGTCTCTCTGGTTTTCAGAAATAGATGTCAGGCTGAGAGCACTCAATACATATAGTATAAGTTACTCTAGTTGTGATGAGAGGATGAGAACTCATGTGATGTGTTGATTTATGTGATGTGCATTATGCTTATTTTAATTGAGACTTTTATATGTTTTGACTTAGAAATCTGGTTTTGGTTTAAGCATGATTTTCTGTAAAGATTTTTTTATATATGATTCGAATACTCCATATTTATTAAAATGCTTTCCAGAACTACTAACCATGCAGTTGTATTGAGAATTATTAAAAAAGTTTTTCCCAAAAAGGTAATTGAGTTTTCTACTGAGCATTCACGTGCTCAGCCCTTACTTCCTTCCTCTTTCAGGTGTCAAATTATTCTGTGATAGATATTCGTATGGCTTGGCAAGTATATTTGGCATATGCTTGCAGTTCCAGTCCTCTTCATTGGTTGGTTCATACTCTGTATCATTTTCTCCATTTTTAAGTCAAATTTATTTAGCCATTAGTAGTATATTTATTGAGAGGATGTATGAGGATAATTTCGATATTTAATCGGATGCTTAGACAAATAAATGATTTTATGAAAATTATTTTAACTATGGGCCTATGGTTTTAAATTGAACACTTTCATTAAACTTAATAATTTAAATAAAAAGTTTCTAAAATTTATTATTTATCATTTCTCTAAATTTAAAATTAAAAATACTTTGAAAATTTAAAACTAGTAGATAATGTTATAATTTCTCGAGTTGGTCTAATATTAAAATTTACTTACTCAGGACTAAAATTTAAATTTTAAGTATTCGATTTTTTCTGAAAATTTTGAAAATTTTTATTTATTATTATTTTCACTTAAATTTACTAAAAGTCGTAGTTTTGAATTTTCGGTCGTGAAATCGTACACTCACACATATCCACAATATCTTATGTACTATACTTCCAAATAATATATCTTCATGGCCTGTGTCTCAATATTATGGGAGAAAATTACTACTACAAAAGACTATTATTCCATGATGATGAGCAACACGTACTTGTAGCTCCTCTTCTTCGCCTACTTGCTCTTCCTCATTCAGCACTATTGCTTCATGAGTTCCATTCGAGCCAAGAACATAATCCTCGCCGACGTCGTCGCAATCACCGGAAGCATTCTCTTCTACTCCTTCGGCTTCGTCTTCGCATTCGGTGCCCGCTTTAACAGTACTGGTAACCGCCGCCGGTGTAACCGACACCTTGCTCGCCGGGAGAACCCGGTTCGGTTCTCACCTCGTGTGCTCTTTCTTTCTCACCGGAATTGTGTACCCGGTGGTGGCCCACTGGGTTTGGTCGCCCCATGGCTGGCTCAGTCCGAGCTCGACTCGGTTGCTCTTTGGTTCGCGTGCTATTGACTATGCTGGTTGTGGTGCTCTCCATCTGGTGGGTGGTATTACTAGGATTTTGGGCTCCTTGATTGGAGGCCTAAAGCCCAATAATTCTAGAGAGGCCTTGCCTAGCCGTGATGGTAATTGTGGGCTTGTTATTGCTGTTATTTGGTTGGTTTGGGTACAACTTGGGCTGTTTTGCTAATATTTTTGAGGCCCATGCAAGCACAACAAATCAAGGTAATTGGATTCTGTCGGGCCGGAGTGCTACGGTTTCTATGCTCGCCATCTTAACTGCCGGAATCGTCACCCTTTTAGGCCGATGGCTTTTAGTGGGCCATTGGGATGAATTGAATGCTTTTATTGGACCTGTTGGTGGCATTGCAGCGATCTCATCAGGTTGTTCTGTGGTGGAGCCATGGGCTGCAGTTGTTTGTGGGTTTCGGTTGCTTTGTTTTGATTGGGCTCAATCAATTTGTCTTGCGACTCCGATTTGACGACCCATTTGAAGCAGCCCAACTACACTGTTGGTGTGGGGCTGTGGGCTTGATATTCACGGGGTTGTTTGCTAAGGAAGAATTCGTCATTAAAGCCTACAATGATTCGGGTGAAAGCGTCATAAGTAGGCCTTTTGGACTCTTAGTGGGCGGAGGTTGGGGTCTACTTGGAGCCCAAGCGGTGAACTTCTAGCGATTGTGGGCTGGGTTAATGTGACGATGAGCCCACTTTTCTGGATTCTACACAAGCTTAGAATCTTGAGAATCTCTAACGATGAAGAAATTGCAAGCTTTGAGGATATCTCTAGCCATCGGTTCCAAGAAAACCATGCTCAGTTTGGGGATTATACACCTATGCAGATCAGCAATAGTGACTCAAAGGAAATCATCAACATTCTTATGGATTATATCTATTGATGTAACTTGTATCTACGTCAAAAATTACCAAAATATGACATTAACTTTTTACATAATTATTTTCTTGTTTTATTTCCCCATGTCATTGATCAATGGGCAAAGAATGAGTGCAAATTATAACAAATAAGGGATAATAACAAAAATATTCCATATGTTTTGATGAAATACTCAATCCATTGCCTCAGATTTCATAAATACAAAAAAAAAAAAAATCATTTAGACTAGCACATCAATACGAAATCGTCTCATCTGTCTTATTTAGTCAAAATCGATATCCAATCAAAAAGTCACACTTCCATAAATTTATAACCCAAAAAAAAAAAGGGTCGAGGGTGAAAGTGAAAAAAGTAAAAAATTAAAAATAAAGGGATATCTTGGTTGTTTAAAAAGACTAATTAATTAAAGGGTGGAATTTAATAATCAAAAGAGATATTTTTATTATTTATGAAAATTATTAAGGGTTTAAAGGAAGCATTTCATCTAAATACAAGGGATGTCTTTATTAAAACCAAAGGAATAAAGCAAGCTTATCCAGTATTATTATTTTCCCAGAGCAAAAAATACTATCATTCTTTTCCATAAAATAAGTTATATAAAATAATGCAGTTTTGCTTCGGTTGATG
The DNA here is from genome assembly GCA_002914805.1 of Parasponia andersonii. Lineage (NCBI taxonomy): Eukaryota > Viridiplantae > Streptophyta > Magnoliopsida > Rosales > Cannabaceae > Trema > Trema andersonii. The sequence continues at coordinate 370,791 of JXTB01000098.1, forward strand.
GAGCATTTGATCTTCATTTGATATTATGATTTTGGGGTAAAGGGTGCCAGTTAAATAACCATGTTGTTTGCCATTTTCTCCTTAATAGTTGATTATATCTCTCAGTATAAATTTGCAAGTATTTCAAACATTTTTTTTCCCCTTTGGTTTAGGTTTGTTTAGTTTAGAGATTAAAAACTTTTACTTTACTTTAATTAAAGGGACATTTCTACTGTACAATTCCTGTTTTTAATCCTAATGTTCTAACCCTTTGATATATGACTTATGGCCCAGATTTGGATTTATTAAAAGATGAATTTGTATATTATTTTACGCGGAATTTTAATCAAAACTATTTAATTGGTATTAATATCAAGGTATTAATTAGCCGTTAGTGTCTAACTTAATCTTAGATGAACGAGAAATTGAAAAATCGTTATACTCATATGTTTGAAATTAATTAAATTTAAATGAATGAGAAATTAATGCTAAAGTATATGAAAAATTACAAAAGAAACAGCATGAACGTAAAGCTAGTCCTACAATGGAAAGAAAGCAAAACATTTTCCTCGGACCTAATAAAGAGTGACTTATATCTTAGAGACCAACTTTCCAAGAACAACCTGCAATGACGAGGACTTGCACGGACACTTACTAAAATTGATGCAAGAAAGTTTCAGAAATATCTGTTATCTTTTATTAGGGAAAAAAAAAAAAAAACGTAAAGAATGAGAAGATAGAAAGAGGCGAGCATGAGAAACGAGTGTATTAGACAATATAATCTAAGATATAATATAATACAGTCTAATACAAAATTTTTATTATTACATGATACGAATAACATTAGACTAAATGATACAATACAAATTAAAGTGCCAAAAAACAGAGCTTTCTACTGAACTAATACAATATACGGAGCTTATACGGTGACTAAACGTGTCCTAAAAAGATTACTTTTGAAGAAATTTGATTGGGAAATTGGTTTCGAATTGATAAAATACGTACTAAGCTTCTAAAAATTAATGACAAGCATATTTTAAAAGTGAGTAAAATCCAACTCCAACTTCATTAGAGACCAGATTGATTTTTAATATGAATAATATCTATTGCTACCTCTTCGTCTCATATTTGATATAATTAAAGGACTAATAAACAAATGACCTTTTAAAGTGAAAGTCTAAAGGGGTTCTTTGCAAAATACATTATTGCCATAGTGTATTTTAAAAAATATACCCTTTTAGTAATTTTTAGGCGAATACACTATTTTTAAATTTTGAATTATTTTAAATATAAATATGCCTTAGCACATATCTAAGTAAAGCTCCATATTTCGGATAGATATGAGATGTCGAATTACTAGATACTTTGTCTAGTGCATCTCGATACTCGTGTTTAGCAAATCCGTTGATACTATGTATAAAATTCAAATAAGGATTCAGATTTAACTAGACATAATGGGTCGAGTTGCTAGACACTTTATCTAGCGCTGCTCGATAGTTGTATCTAGGCTCCTAACACCCTGTTTGCGCTCAACATTTAAATATTTTTTTCTTCTTTTTTTTTTTCGGTCAAGCTGCTAAACACCTTTGTCTAACACTTGACAGCATGTCTAGTATTTTCAACTTAAGAATATATTAGTCTTTTTACATCTTTTTTTTTTTTTTTTCCTAAAGGGCTATAATTATCTAAAAACTATTGGGAGATGTATAGTTTTTAAAACTGACTACGACAGGAGTGTATTTCACCTAATTTCTCGTTATAAAATTGAGCATGTTTGAACTAAAAAATGTAAGATTCTTTTAAAAATAATGAATTAAATTTTTTTCTTGGGTGAATAAGTTAAATGATTTGTCGTGTAAAGTAATACTAACTTTCTTTCTAAAATGAAAATCCCAAAACATTTCAGCATTCATATTTTTCCAAACGAGATCAGTATTTATTAATTGATTCTTCAAGGAAGTTAAATTAATCGCTAGTCAAATCGGCTATAAGAATATATAAACATCTAAAGGAAAATAGAAACATTTCTAAAGAAAAAATCAATTTCACCCCAACTCGAGCAAGAGTGTGGGCTATCGTACTCATATTATAAAAAATATGATTGCAACATATCACTTTTTACTTAGAGACAAAACCTGCGAGCAAATTCTTAGAGCCATCAAGCAAAATCTCTTCATGGTATCCATCAGTAAATGTCACAATAATCCTTTCTTTACAACGTCTATGATCCATCAATAAACACTGTACAAAATTTTCCAAATCTGACTTTCGAAAATTTTATATCTAGATGAATACCAATAAACTTAAAATACAACCAAAAAATTACCTCTCTAGATCTGATTTAAAACTGATACAGATCAGAATGATAACCACACTAGTAATAAAAGAAGAACTAAAATACAACCAAAAATACCACATATCTAGATATAGTATACTAAGAGCACCGTAGATCTGAATCTTGCTAGACAATTACCTTCACAAAACAGAAAAATTATTGGAAAATAAAAGTAAAAAGAAAAAGAAAAATGAGAAAAAAACTCATACTAGATTTGGTAAGGGAGGCATTCTGCTAAGAAAGGAGAATAGGAAACAGAGTTGCAAGGTTACAAGGAGAGAGAGCGCTCTCTAATTATGCCATAAATTTTTAATTTTAATCCATCCATTTTAAAGTATTTTTTGAAATGTTCTCAGTAAGTTATAATGTAAATGCCAAAACAGTACGGTACACACTTAAAGTATCAAAACTATGTTGTTTGGGTAAAAAATAAATAAATAAAAGAAAATAAAGATCAACTTATTGTTAATATCCACTAAAAATTAATAAACACATGATAGAGTAAAGGAGATTTTTGAATGGTTATTTGGATCAACATTGCTCATCCTGCATATGTGTATATTCTTGATCAAGTCGGAAATCGATCTCTATAGATTGAATATAGGCACACCCTCCGTTGCAAGACATATAATCAAGGTTGTGATTTCATCACCAACAAAAGTCCTCGAGATGATAAGCCATCATCGCACTAACCCAACCCACAACCATCGCAGTTCAACCAGTTGGCTCCAAGTAAACCCTAGCTTCCATCCATTAAGAGTTCAAATAGAGATGTTAATTATGCCATGTCAGTTCGAGCACGTTTGGTTGCTGCATATTCGTGCATTGTGTCCTCGTGCCGTGTTAGTCTAGGCACGATTAATAATCGTATCGTGCTGTCCCAAGTACGATTATTGATTGTATTGTGTCATGTCATACTCAGTCCATTACATTCCTATGCATGTATTGTACCCATGTCCAATTTCGTACCACTAACGTTGTATTGTCGTGCTTATCTATTTTTGTACCTAGTTATTCATGCTTTTAGTATTATGCCATTATCGTGCCTAATCGTGTCCGTTTCTAGTATTGGATTATTTTTCGTGCATAATCATATTTGTTTCTGTTATTGTGTTATTTTTGTATCTATTCGTACTTATTCTCGATATTATATTATTTTTATACTAATTGTACCCATTTTAGGCATAATGATATTTTCATGCTTAATCATACTTGCTTTTTATTATATTATTCTTGTATTTAATCTTGCTCATTTTTCATCTTGCATATGATTTCAATGATTTCAAGCTTAATTATTTCTATTTTCAAACTCTTATTGTTCTTATTCTATGATCGTTCTCATTATTGATTTTTTTTCAAATTTAGTTGTTTTAATTCTATTACAGATATTTTCTTTTAAGTAATTATGAATTTTAAATTATTATGTAATAGAAAAAAATTATATAAAAATTGAGATAACTTTTATATAAAAACAAATCAAAATTGAAATATTAACGTGTACGTAAGTAACGATAATTAATTTAAATTTCTATAACTTTAGTATATTTCAACTAAATTAGTGATTAAACAAATTATATCAAAATGTATAATTCAAAAGCTATGATTGGCACGTATCTAAACTGTATTTTTTTTTTCTTAACACTCTAAGAATTTTCTATTGGAGGTGAGTTTTGCCTTGAATTCTTAAAATTTTTAAATCCTTTGACCCAAACTTATTGAATTTTGGAACTTTTTTTACTTTAAAAAAAATTAGAAAGTGGCGTAATATTTATAATATATATTATTTTTAATAAGCAAATATTTTAATTTTAATTTTTTCTAATTTTTTTTAAATTTATTTTATTAAAATTATGCCCAAAAAATTAAAATAAATTTAAAATAAATATATTTTTTGCAAACTCATTATTTTTCTTAATCATGAATGTTATGTCACGTGCCACGTCTGTGCCGTGTCGGTTCGAGAATGTTAACTTATTGTGCCGTATCGGCCTGTACATAGACATTAATCGTGTTGTATCGTGTCAGACACGATTACTAATCGTGTCCTGTCATGTCGTGCTGATTTATAATCGTACAGTATTCGTACTGATCTATTAGTACCAGTCTATTTTGACACCACTAAGTTCAAATGACCTAGTCACATCACTATCACCTAAACTATTATAACATTGAATGACTAATTCCTTTTCGGCAAACAACCAAGTGAAATAAGTTAATTCAATGGGTATTTTTTTTTTTTACCTATATATAGGTATTATTTTTGCGGATGAAATTTTTTTTACACATTTTTTTATATTAAAAAGTAAATGAGAGAAATAATATTAATGATGCATATTTTTTCATATATTTTATTATAGTCGTTGGATTACCATTAAATGATGATCAAACAGCTAAACTTATATATATATATATATATATATATATATATATAAGTTTATAGGATATAGTAAAAGACATTTATGAGATGCATATGTTTATAGGATATGGTCAGATCTGTAATGAACGGAATGAAAAAAATTAATATTTTCCAATATAAATGAATTTAATTAACTATTGTACAATAATTGAACTGTAGTATTTTTTTTTTCTCTTTGAGTAGAGATATTATGTAAACAGTTTAAACAATTTTTAATTTAAAAACAAATCTAGTTTTGTACTAAAGGTAATCCCACTCAAGGTCATTTTAGTAATAAAAAATATTGAAAAGAACGGTGGGGAAAGTTGAAGGATGAGTGGTAATAGACTCCCAAAATAAAATTAAAATAGGATTTTATGACTTTTCTTTACTAAATTTTCTCATATTTATATTTTTTTCCCCTTTCACAATCCACCATTTTTATTGTTTTGAGTTTAAAGGATGGGTATTTTGAGTGTCATTTTTTATTAAATAAGATAGATGAGAGAAATTTGTATTAATTTACTAATATAAATGAATATTTTCATCATTTATATAAACTAAAAGAATAGATTGAGTATTTCACCAAAACGCAGGAATATTTTTTTTGTCTCTATTTGTTATAATTTGCACTCAGATTTATTCCTTACACTGCAATAACATAAGAAATTAGAAAAAAAATTTAATTGTGTGAAAAATTCATAAATACATCTCATTTTAATGGAAGTTACATTTTTCAATTGTATATCAATTTTGACTAAATAAGATAGAGAAGAATGCTAGCAATATTCTCTTTTACATACTCTTTTGTATTCTTTCAATCTCACTGTATGACACATAGATTCTACTATGATTATTAAAATACTAAACTGAATAGTGAAATCCATTTGTCAGGTAGTAAAACTAGATTATGTAAAAGAGAACGAGAAATAAAATGCATTTAGCACTTCTCTATAAGAGATGACATAATTTTGTATTGATGTACTAGTCTAAATGAATAATTTTTTTCTCTTCTTTTTTCGAAAGCTGAGGCAATGGATCGAGCATTTCACCATGAAATATGGAATATTGTTATTATCCCTTATTTATAATAATCTACAGTCGAGTTTATTCTTTACCCATAGATCAATGACATGGGGAAATAAAACAAGAAAATAATTATGTAAAAAGCTAATGTCATATTATGGTAATTTTTGACGTAGATACAACTTACATCAATAGATATAATCCATAAGAATGTTGATGATCTCCTTTGAGTCACTATTGCTGATCTGCATAGGTGTATAATCCCCAAACTGAGCATGGTTTTCTTGGAACCGATTGCTAGAGAGATCCTCAAAGCTTGCAATTTCTTCATCGTTGGAGATTCTCAAGATTCTAAGCTTGTGTAGAATCCAGAAAAGTGGGTCACACTAACCCAGCCCACAATCGCTAGTAGTTCAACCACTTGGGCTCCAAGTAGATCCCAGCCTCCGCCCATTAAGAGTCCAAAAGGCCTACTTAGCACACTTTCACCCGGACTATTGTAGGCTTGAATGACGAATTTTTCCTTAGCAAACAACCCAGTGAATATCAAGCCCAAAGCACCACGCCAACAGTATAGTTGGGCTGCTTCAAATGGGTCGTCAAATCGGAGTCGCAAGACAAAATGATTGAGCCCAATCAAAACAAAGGCAACCGAAAGACCACAAACAACTGCAGCCCATGGCTCCACCACAGAACAACCTGATGGGATCGCTGCAATGCCACCAACAAGTCCAATAAAGCCATCCAATTCATCCCAATGGCCCACTAAAAGCCATTGGCCTAAAAGGGTGACAATTCCTGCAGTTGAGATGGCGAGCATAGAAACCGTAGCACTCCGGCCCAACATAATCCAATTACCTTGATTTTGTTGTGCTTGCGTAGGTCTCAAAACTATTAGCAAAGCAGCTCAGGTTGTGCCCGAACCAAACAAACAACAACACTAAGAGGCCGACGATTACCATCATGGCTCTGGCACCCATCTTGGGCAAGGCCTCTCGAGAAGTATTGAGCTGGCCCATTACCCTTGGGCCACCAATGAAGGAGCCCAGAATTCCAGCAATACCACCCACCAAATGGACAACACCAGAACCAGCAAAATCAATTGCACCGGAACCGAAGAGCAACCGAGTCGAGCTCGGACTGAGCCAGCCATGAGACGACCAAACCCAGTGGGCCACCAGAGAACACGAGGTGAGAACCGAACCGGGTTCTCCCGACGAGCAAGGTGTTGGTTATACCGGCGGTGGATACTGCGAAAGTCCATTGGGAAAGAAAGAAGCTACTCATCATGGTGGAGTCATGATGAGCGGCATCAGTATTAAAGTAGGCACCGAATGAGAAAGAGAAGCCTAAGAAGTAAAAGAAAAGGCTTCCGGCGAAGGCGACAACGTTGGCGAGGATTATGTTCTTGGCTCGAATTGAACTCATGACGAAAGAGAGCTGCATGAGAAAAAGCAAGTAGTTTTCTTCCATAATATTGAGACAAAAGCCATGAGGACTATTTGGTACTAGTACATAAGATGATTGAGTATGTGTATATACATGAATGTATGTATATATATATATATATATATATGTATGTATGCACGATACACTACTCAAAATCGGTATGTTCGGTGGAACAGTTTTTGTAGATATAAATGAATATGGGTAAGGTTATCAAAAAGAAAAAAAAAAAAAAGATTATGGGTATGTGAACTGTTGATTTTGCTAATTGCTATAGCCTATATTTTTAGAACTTAATAAACTTTTTTTGAAAAACGATATGCCATTTATTTGGCATGTAGATTTTTCGTATATATGTTTACCTCGTATTTTAGGACCTCATTGACCTATTAATGTTTTGTGGCGTGTAAATCTTTCATTTATATCTCTTTTCGTTGTTCACTTCTAGTTTCAAAAGAGCAATTGATTTGACACATGAAAAGCCGAAAACATGAGTTCCTAGTTTAATAATTTCTATTGTTTTTAATTCATTTCTTGATACAAGACACAGGAAAATTGATTGGAATCGTAAATTTTATTATTTTATCTTATTTTCAAAAAATCTTATATTTCTAAGAAATAGGTAGAAAAAACTCAGTTTCAACTACAACTTTCATATAAAGAAGAAGAAAAGAAAAAGAATATAAGCCATCTGATTATGTTGCCAAATTATGTAAAAATACAGGGTACATTTGGTAATTCTATTTTACAAATTCAGAAAACTCTTTCTGAATTTGTAGAATAAAACTTAAATCCTATACCAAACATATTCATAGTGACTCCTCTGTCTAAGATTATCTCATACTCTAATGTACTTATTTTTTGTCCGCTGAATTTTTGCAACTAATCAATTTTTACTGAGCACTGCTTCAATCTCTTTTAGAAATGATTTTAAATATCACATATCAAAAAGCTCGAGTTGAATTACTTATGAAGCTCCAATTCATTTACGCAATAGATCGTGGTGACTTTTTCAACTACTAAAGCTGAGTTTATTGCTGCAACATCATGTTAATGTCAAGCTATTTGGTTACGCAGGTTACTTGAGGTTCTACACAACTAGCAGCAAGGTCCAACTTTGATCACTGGGACAATATATTTCTACCATGAGCCTTCAAAAAATCAAAATGTTTAGAAAAATATCAGTTTTAATAAATATTTATAAAAAGACTATTTGCTTCAAAATTAGTATTTTTCGGTGATACTTGAAATATTCAGTTGGATTATTTTAGATAATCTATCTATTACTAGAAGTAACTAATCAAATTATTTCGGGTAATTTGATAAGTTATCTCAAGTATATCACTAATTATTAAAAATAATATTTTTCTAAATATTTTAAAGATGATTTTTTTCTAATTATATCCAGAAATTTTCAAATAATTTTAAAATTCGAGATTTTTCAATATTTTAAACTTTTACTGTAAAAAATCTAATTTCTTCTAAAAATATAAGTGAAAATTATTCTAAACGGGCTCATTCTCTCTCTTGGAAATAGAATTGAGCAACCTGTCCAAAACCAAAAAAAGAAAAAAAAAAACACAGAAAGAAATAGAACTTGACAACGAAAGGGTACATAAATGAAAGAATTACACGACGCGAGCAATATTATTCTCTCGAGGAAATAAATGGCAAATCTTTTAAATTTCTTCTTTATTTTTTTCCTATATTAAAAAATAAAGGAGTTTTGGCGATATCCTATTCTGGTAATTAAATAAAAATAACGAGGCCGGTCAACAGCTGAAATACACACGAGTTCTGTTCCCTCCAAACATGATAAATATACATACACACATAGAGGAATGTATATGTACCTACGATATATAAACACATATACATTACACATGCACAAACTAGCTTGACCTTGACGGCCTATATTACTTAATATAATTATCTACGAATAGAATTGTTTCGTCTTTATATGTCTCTTAAACAACTTAAAAGTACTGTTTACTCGTCACTATGGCATTTCTCTCGATAATTAAAATACTGCTCTTTATACGTCTCACTATCTTACTTTCCCTTTTTTTCTTTTAGCGACATTCAATATTCAATGTTCTCTCTCCTTCGCTTTCTGATCTTCCTCTTCTGAGAAGACATTAATTCCCATTCTTTCGTTAGTAAATTAAATAGCCAAATAAGGACTTCACTCATTCATCCTCGTAATCTCATCTGAGTACTAGTGCTGTCAAACGTGCTGGTACGACTCATTTATATTAAGGACAAACATGCTTTTATATTATGCCAGATAGAATTCACATTTTTAGTCGTGTTGTACCATGTTTAAAGTTTAAAATTATTAGTTCCTTATGTACAACCCATTGGCCTATATTTTAATGTGTCGTATTATACTATATTTTGTGCCATACTATATTTTGTGCCATACTGTCTCAGCTCATATATTTAGACATGTATCTAGACGTATCAGTCTATTTTGGTCCAAAGTAACTCATTTGGTTGATAAGTTATATTAATTGTAGTTGTCATTTTTATAATTTTATCTCTTTCCAAGTTATTCAAATATATACAAAAAAAAAAATACTAAACAATATAATACTTTTTCATCCTGAACAAGAAATAATCAAATTTGAGAAATATTTGTATATCATAATTGATTATGTATGTATCTCCTAATTAGATTAGTATTTGTCTATTAGAAAATTTATTCATAATAATGCACATATGTATAACGTGCTAACGTGTCATGCTCTGCATATTATACTTAATTTATGAGTTTAGTATGATCTGTATTTTGACGTATCGTACTATATTATGTTTTAATTATTCTGTATCGCAATGCTGCAATACTGTATTAATGGGTTGGCCCAACTCTCTTAATAGCTCTACCAACATTATTATAATCATTTTCATTCATGTTATATATCCAAAGTGTCAATATCAATTCTGATATCAAGATTTGATATTACATATAATATCGACATGACAATCTCGATATCGAAGGTATTATAGAAAATTATCAAATTTGAAATAAATTTTAGAAAATGCTAAACCTATTGATATTGTACATAATTTATATTAGTATTTATTAAAAAATTTTAATATTTTCACATATATGACAATAAAATATGCATATATAGTGGAAAAAATGATAGAATTTTATTTATAGAACAATTTTAAAATTAGAATGCATATCACAATAGTTTATTGAATATATTTCATATTAATATCTTATAAATTATAACTAGTTCTAAACTACAATAAAAATAATTAAAAATCAATGATAATGTAGAAATTTTAAATTTATTTGATAGGAAGCATTTCTAAGGGACGACGTCTAAGGGAAATTCTGTCTCGGTCTAAATAATGTCTTACTTTCCCTTCGTATCTTTTAGCCGCATTCAATTTTCTGTCTCCTTCGCTTCCTCTTCTGAACGGACATTTTGCCATTCTTTCATTAGTAAATTAAATAGCAACTTCACTCATCTATTCTCGTATTCTCATCACCCCAGCATCAGAACCGTTTACAGTCTTTTCATATGCACAAATCTGAGACCAAAATATCCTTTCATCATATGCCATAAATTCCATTATACACACACGCATACATATAATATCTATACTCACATCCATTGATATATTATTTTTTTTTTGAGAGAAAATGGAGAAAATCTTTATTATGACTAATCATTTGCAATACAATCAAGGACTTCCTCGTAGACAACACAAGCAACAAACCCCGACCAAAGACGTAATGTCACGACCAAAAGTTTATAATCGTGATTTTTAGTAATTTTAGACGAAAGAATAATTAAATATTAGTTTTATAAAATTCAAAAAAAATTAGATATTAAATAATTTCGTTTTAGTCCTCAAATTATTATGATTTTTATAATAATTAAAATTCTTATTACTTAGCAATCTCATTTGGATACTCGTTGAGAAATCATAAGTTTTTGGTAAATTGAATTAAACTAAAAACTTTAGTCCAATGTTTAAAATAATTTACAAAAAATTAAGTTTTCAAATTAATAATAAAACTATCATCGTACATCTACTTAATAGATTTACTAACGCTCTTAAGGAAGATCAGACTATTATCCTTAGAGTAACTTTTATCTGTTGAGCAATGGCTCTTCCACTCGGCACG